>BQNB010047195.1:0-43268 GCA_026074375.1 Tanacetum coccineum | reverse complement strand
CGCTACTAAAACTTTGCCCACTATTTTCTTCAAAGCGTGGGGTATTTTGAATCGGTTTTGCGGGTACCTTGGTTGTTACTGGTGGCGATATGGGATTCCGAATGAAAGATTGAATTAGATTCTTCAGTTCTTCAATCTTTTGATTCTATTCTTTGCGCCTCTTATCCTCTTCAAAATTTTGGTTCCATTCTTCACGCCTCTTATCCTCTTCGTAAGCTCTAATAGCCATTTGTTCTCGTCTCTCAGCAAGTTTTTCTTTGATCTCCCACATGTCCATCTCCATACTTTGCTGCACAATTGCCATCCTTAGTCCAGATCTCACCGTCTCATTATGGACCTTTTTGTAAGCCTCCATACTTGCTCGATGCTCTTTCATTATAGCCCGCCATGTGTGTGCCATTGATACCCGAGATCAAAAGAAGATTTAACTTTTTTTAAACAAGATGATTTTCTGGTGGTGAAAAGTGATTCGGATGAACAGTAATTTATGGATGTGAATAGTGATTCGGATGAATAGTGTTCTGAAAAGTTTTTTTTTTTGGTTTTTGAAACCCTAGAATCGAAACAGCTCTGATACCAATTGATACGAACCGGATCGATTATAGAATAAAGATAAGAAAATAAACAAGATAGATGGTTTATGTTAATGGGATAAACCGACCCCCCGATGGTTTATATTAATGAGATAAACCGACCCCTCAATTGATTAACAAATCAATACTTCATATTCATTCAACATAATAAGAATTAAACCCTAATTCCCTATTTATAATAAAAGACCCTTAGCCTTAACTTGTTGACTAAGAAAATATAATAAAGGAAACTAAATATACTAATTAATTAATAATATAATTATGATAAATTATATTAATGCAGGATCTTATCATAATACTGAATTTTCTAAATATGAGTTTGTTTTTTTCTTTTTTTGTTTTAAGTTTCAAATGGCACTATTTCGCCGAATAGTACATATGCATGTCAAAAAGACAAATAACAATGATCATCATCATAGTGATTCTGTGCTACTCAATGAAACTCAAGTATTGCCAAACAAAAAGACAAATAGCATTGAAGTTTTTACACCCTTTTGTTGGTGAGTTTGCTTTTTTTCCCTTTTCATATATCAAGTTTGTTGTTAAAAGTGTACGACCTCTGAAATTAGTTTTAGAGTACTTTTTAATTGGCACCTTAAGCTATGATTGGAAAATACACGCTTTTTAGAAAACCAAATTCAAGTTTAAGTTTAGTTTTGTTATATTCTTCGTTGCAGCAAGTCAAGTCGCAATTCACTCATCAGAAAGAGAAGTTGGCAAAGTTTTTGAGATAAAACTCAAGAATAGGAAACAAAGACCTGAAGGGACAACATAGTAAAGAAAATTAGGCATCTTAATATTAATAAAAGTTTGTGTTGAGTTGTCAAAATCTGATATCGTGTCTCTCGTTTTTTCTCCGTGCTAAGAATTTGCAGTGTGTTTAATGGTCATAGTTTAACAAAAATGTTCAGTTCGTGTTAAAATGTGTGGTTCTGTATGAGTTTTTCCATGTTTTTTGACGTTTCTCGAGAAGGATTGAGCAATAATAAAAATGTTTACCAAGGCAACCAATTAGGGCCGGAACTTGGCGTTTGGGAACTAGATTTAAGATGAGTTATCTGCTAAAATTCCACATTCTGAAACTATTGAGAAATGCTCAGGTAATGTCCTCAAAAGTTATTCCGGAGTTAGTTTTTTTATTGACCTGGTATCATTGTGGGATTGCCGACGCGTACTTGGTTTGATTGCAGATTGTGTCGGAAGAGAAGATATTGTTCGTCCTACAACTTGGTTTCTTGAAACAACGTTACACGACTTGGTATACATTGCCTTTGACCGGCTCATCCTCATTACCAGTCCAAGGTTGGTGCTGCTTGGGATAGAAACATATTTGTTATAAAAGTTGATGTGTTCATATAGATATTTAGTATCGAATCAATTAGGAATATTTGCTATATAGTAATTGCAACCACGTGTTTCTAAATTGAGTTAACAAATCTATATCGTTGGGAAGTTAGGCTTCAATTTGTTTGACCCAAAAATATGTTATCTTAATATAGCCATAAAAGGTACATGGTTTGTAAAGTAGTGTAAACCTGATGATTTACGAGAGCTAAACACTTGATAGTCCTTACAAAATGAGGTAACCACCTTTTCAACAAATAACAAGGGCATATAGTTCCAACAAACGGAAAACACAAACCTAAATCATAAATGGCCCTGTCGCAACGCGCAAAACGACATAAAAATAGAAAAAAATGCTAAAAAATGAAGCCCCACCGCGTGAAGTATGAGTAACACCCATAACATAAGAGAAAAAACAAGAAGAATTGGGCGGATATGGTGGGAGAAAACGAATATAAATGAATAGTAGGAAGAACCAAATTTTCTTTTCTAAAACTAGAATTTGTATCTCTCTATTCACATTAATCATGTCCTTTTTCGAGCAACATAGCAAACACCTCACTTCACTTTTTATGTCATGAGCCATTCTGATTTAAGTATATTAGAGGATTGTGTTACTGGTATAATTTTTTTACTTCGTGCAGATCCTGCTATGTTTGATGATGAACCAAGAAATGGTGGTTCTGGAGAAGAGCTATGTCTCAAGGTTGATCTTCTTCGCTTTGTGTCCAATTCCGTTGGAAGGGGAATTGTACGGGCTGAGCTTGATATGGAAACGGAATCTTAGCTGCAGTCTAAATACAGTTTGCTTATTTTACGGTTGTTAAGAAAGCTGCACTGAGAATCCTTGAAGGGAACATAGGCACAACTACTTCGACATACGAACTTCCTAACCATCTTTTGGTATTATGATTTCAAGGAGACCATGGAAGCTCTTCAAGTAGTTCACATATAAACTTACATTACATAAGAACATCCTAATCATCTTTTGCCATTGAACTTTAGATAATGTAATGTAAGTTTATATGTGAACTAACATGCTAAACGTACATGTACTTGATAAAACATATAATGCGTATATATCTTTTTGTATTTTAATAAGTAACATGCTACCACTATACCAACATTTAAAAATACGAGTTTGTTCCAAAGTGTTTGGAAACTGAGGTTCATTGCGAAGATTCATATTTTTGATCCACCACCATCTAAGAAACATTAAGTTGTTTGTTTTTTTAATCAATCACAATATATAGTTAAAAAAAACGTGCGTGCACAAGCATTATAACTAGTAATAATTAAAATAATACACTAATAAATAATATAATATAATAATAATAATAATATTTATTAATAATAATAATAAAATTAATATTAAAAACAATAATAATAATAACAATAATATTTATAAGAAAAAATAATAATAACAAAATAATAAATAATAATAATAATAAATAATAAACAATAATAATAACAAAATAAATAATAAACAATAATAATAATTAATAATTAATAATAATAACATTAATAAAGTAATAATAATAATAATAATAATAATAATAATAATAATAATAATAATAAAGATTATTATTATTATTATTTTATAATTTATATAATAATAATAATAATAATGTATAAATACTTAAATAAATAATAAAATTATGAATTACAACGTAATTCAAATCTTTCCATCCAGTTTCCTATGTAATCTGAAATTCACTCATTTTATGTAATTGTAATCACTGAATTACAATTACATCGCAAACCAAACAGCTTACGTAATGTAATTTGAAATACGATTCCTTCTATTCTGCGAACCAAACAGCCTACGTAATGTAATCTGAATTACAATTCCCTCCAATTACGCCAGATTACAACGAACCAAACGGGCCCTTAAGTTTTACCAATTCATTTAATGATCGGACATAGGGATGGCAACGGGTCGGGTTCGGGGTGGGTTTTAGTGTACCCGTACCCGTACCCGTTTATAATATCCACATCCGTACCCGCCTCATTACCCGCTGGGTACCCAGTTAATATTATCCATCGGTTTTTCGGGTTTCCGCGCGGGTATCGAGTATCCCTAATTGAATATTTTATGGACAAAATAGCGGGTATCAAGATGAAGTCACACTAAAACTCACCGATAAAATAAAGCAAAACACCCTAATATATTTAAAAAAAATTAAAAGTTAAAGAAAACAAATACCGTATCAAACGATTTAACTTGTATACAACATTCAAATGTCTTAGAAAATAAAGATATTTATATAATAAATTCAATGGAAATTTTTTTATATAATATATATGTACTCTAATTAATTATAATAGCAATAAAGCGGGTACAAATTCGGGTAAACAGATATGGGTACGGGTATAGGTAATCGGGGCGGGTATTACTAGAACCCGTCACCGAACCTGTACCCGGCTAAATTTTTTTTATCAATACCCAAACCCGCATCCGAACCCGCCAATCCGCCCCCGACCCCGACACAAGCGGTTCGGGTTTCGGTTCTCCTCGTCGATTTCAAATGCTTTTGCCATCCCTAATCGGACATATTAACACATATGAAGCGCACGTAAAATAACCAAAAAGCAACCGCCTAATCTGTAAAAGCAACCGCCTAATCTGTTTTCATTTCTTAGTTTGCAAAATAGGCAAGCGCGTTTGAACAATAACCAAAAAGTATAAATCGCACCTATAAAGGGATTGACATATGAAACGCACCTTTAATTTGATATTTGTTACTTTTTTTTTATTATGAAGCGCGATTGAAATTATTAGACATTAAAAAAGATTACGCTAGTGTTTGTCTTTAGTGTTTTTTAAGGATTGTTTTAGGCACGTGTAAGTTATGAAACGCGTCTTTTTAATACATGGATAAATAAGATTCATTGATTAATATACGTGTCTTTAATTCAATGGATTAAATTATTTAGACGATTTTCGTAAAATATAAATGCGTCGGCTGTTTGAAAATAAAAGGTAAATTTCTGAGAATATAAACATGGAGTCTCCACGATGAGACGCAGTTTTGTCGTATTATACCCACCTCTTAAAACCGTACGTTACGTGATGCATAAAAACCGTATGCCATAAGCAACTTTTACAGATTTTCATTTCCAACCATTTCAACATTCTCTCCCAAACCTCACGCCCCACCGGACAGCCACCATGACAATCACCATCCACGACCACGACCTCCCAACCGACACCCACAAATACTACGACGTCACATTCTTCGACAAAACCATCAACACCCTCGTAACCGAAACACCTTACTTTGTCGACCGTTGGATCTCCAAAATCGAACACATTCACCGACACCGTCTTGACAACCTCGTTGTGGGGTTGGATGTCGAGTGGCGTCCCAACACAAACCGTTATGTCCAAAACCCAGTTGCCACATTACAGTTATGTGTCGGCCGCAATTGTCTTATTTATCAGTTAATGTACACACCATTTTTCCCGGACTCACTTATTAACTTTTTACGTAATCCTAGTTATACATTTGTTGGTGTTGGGGTGGAGAATGATGTTGAGAAGTTGAATGCGGATTATGGGATTATGGTTGGTAGGATTGAGGATTTAAGGGATTTGGCTGTTGAGGAGTTTGGTGCCAAGGAGTTGCGAAATGCGGGTTTAAAGGGTTTAACGAGTTGGGTTTTGGGGAAGGAGTTGGATAAGCCGAAATATGTTACCATGAGTCGTTGGGATCAAGCATGGTTGACGCTTGATCAAGTGCAGTATGCGTGTGTTGATGCGTATTTGAGCTTTGAGATTGGGAGGACCTTGATTTGTGGGGATTAATATTAGTGTTTCGGCTTTGGTATCTTATAGTCTATAATCTTGTTTTATTATGATGATGGTAATTTGGGGATTAGTAGTTTATGGTAGTTTAAGGTTTAGGGATTAGTAGTTATGGTAGTTTAAGGTTTAGGGATTAGTAGTTATGATGATTCGGAGTGTCTTTTGGTTCTGTCCTCCAATTTTCAGTAGTTGTTTAGTTGAATCAGCGAATTCGGAACTACACGGTCTAAAAGTTAGTTATTATTACTACTGTTCTTTTCTTGTTTTATCCTGATATCATTGTCATCTTTTTAATTACATTAAAGAGTATTTATCTAGTGTATGGTTTGCATTTGGATTTTGAAATATTCATATGAGAAATCATCCTTAGAAACAAATTGTTGTGCAATTTAGAAATATTCGGAACAGAGTACCAAGTTTTACACACTTACTTCATCAAAATAACCAACACCATGGGTGTTTAAAAATCATCCTCATTAGGTCACACACAGCAAGAGGCTTATGATTGTTCAAATGTTTTGGCGAAAAAGTAATACTAGCTATTACACGCCTAGTTAGGTCCATTGCTTGCTATTTTTGAATTCAGGAAGTTGTTTGATCATGAAGATCTTATGACTGCACATCATCAACAATCGTCTGTCATAATAAGATTATAATGAAATTTAATGGTCTATACTAGATTTTCATCAAACAAGTTTACGGTTACGTTTTGTTTTAATTTGCAAGATCATATGATTCTTACATGATTGACAAGTAACCTGGATTATTAACAGGAAACACTATTACAAGGGAAATATGCCAAAATTTCTAAATTAGCACTTTGACTTTGACATGTTTCCCTTTCAGCTCAATCTTTGTATTTTACGGGGTATCTAATCCCATTCGCTCTCCTAGCTTTCGCCTCTCAGTGTCAGTGTTGGCCCATTACATGGAGTTTGACATTTTAAATATAACGTGAATAAACCCCTTTTCAGATTTTCCCTTTATAAAATTTGAGGATTGAACCTTGGCTCCTAATCTGATTGTTGTGTGTGCCAGGCTCCCAGTCACTAGCTCAACATTCTGCAGGCTCAGTTATCATAAGCACGCTAGTCACATCAAACCTTACTCCCCTGCTGTAATTCATGAAAAAACTATTGAAAAAGAATTGAAATTCCACTAAATTACTCACTGGGCAATTTGCAGTCCACCCTGGGATGAGTTGCTAAGAAATAGTAACAAACGTGGACCTTAGACTTGACTGCTTTGATCACCTGCACATTCTAAAGAAAGATTGCCATCAGTTTAACGTTACAGTAGCGCTGATGGCGCTTTGGATTTTTTTTTTTCTTTCTGGATTGGTCTCTTTCGGATTGGTAAGTGTTCTCTATCCTTCAAATTTCTCACAATTAAGTGTGACGTATATTTTTAAAATGATAATTTCATATTGACTAATCAAGATGATCATTAGTAATGAAACAGGACAACAGGTCATAGTAAATAGTTTTTTGGATGTTCTTAGGCTATTTGCATTGTACTATTCAAAAATCACAAGAGTGGGATTAGGAATCACACTGCGCCAAACAATGCACCCATAGGCAAGAATCAATCTTTTCTTTTGTGAAAATTTATCTTGTTTTCAGGAAGTCATTTTGAGATATATATGTGCAGAATCAAGGTCTGCGTTAAGGGATCTGCATGGTCTGCAAGTAAGAAAGACATCCTTTCTTGGCACTCCGTAAAGACGGATGACAGCGGTCGATTTATCAAGTTTGATGCTGATTGGGACAACAATCAGAAGTAACTCCAAAAACAACATACTAGCAAACATGCAAATTGTTTATTAACTAGCATGTAAATGGTCACACAAAGAACATCTTGATTATATCAAGACATAAAAAGTCAAATGATCTATAACAGAGGGACGTTTTGACCAGTTTATTCATAGTAGGTTGATTCAGTTATGTTTCATCTCTCAGAGGTAAACAAAGTAAAGATAAAAAAGATAGTGCTCAAAAGAAATCAGGTTAAAGTTTTTACAGTGTTAATTAGAAAATACATCTTTTAATGTAAAATAAGTGTCGCGGCTCAACCCAGATCACCCCGACCCATTCCGCTATAACCCGTACCAAAACGATACCATTCTTAACCGCTATCCCAGCGCACCATTATGCTACATCTAATATTGACAATTAGAATCCTCAAAACAAAGCAAATATGTATTTACATGTGCATGACAGGCACAAAGGATTACATCAAGTAGTTTTATTTAAGATGATCTAAAGATGGATAACGTATTGGTGCAAAGCATAAAACCATTTGAAAATACATTACCACCTTTCTGAATCTGTAAAACAGGCATGGAGTTCACTAAGAAATTCATCAATCCAAAGTTGAATATTAGTTACTGTAGCATAATACATGGTAAAACTGCAACCACGCATATCAAACGAACATGCTGCTGTTCAAAAACGTAATACAGAAAAAAAAATTACATCAAAAGAGTATGATAAACAATGTTTGGGTACTTTTTAATTCATATATTGATTGGGTGACACAAAAGTCTCGATGTACATTCCTTGTTCAAAACCATTGAGTAAATATGTACGTTAGTACATACCAGGCGTATGCTATCCTTCTTCTCTAGGTCTATTTTATATATCGCAGCTAGTACCAGACTTCATGAGCCTATCTACATCCCTCATCAAGTGCAGTGGATGCAGAAAGCAATGAAAATTTGGCTTTATTATAGAAGTTAACATATTCATCCAAATACCATCTATGTTCATCTTGCACCTGAAAAGAATATTATCTTATATAAGCGTAATACCTCACAAAAGGTATATACAACCTCTTTGAACGGTGAGTCTGGAACATTCTCTGTTCTGGATGAAGCCGGGTGTTGCTATCTGGTCAACTTCTGAGTCTTAGTGTCAAACCTTATAATCAAAGGTTTGCTGCCATATTTCACAAAATAAAGATTTTCATTCCAACAAGTACTTGGCGACCAACTGCAGGGAATCAAGTTGGGAATACACTCAAAAGCATCTTTTCAATTGATTTTCTCCATGAGTCTGATTTCAGTTGAGTATATGTACATCCGTGAGAATAATATCATCCTTATCTACTTTAGGACCACCACGAATACAAGTCCATTATTACAAGATGACTTGATACATATGTTTCCGAGACTGACTTCAAATGGCAAAGGGCGGCATGGACCATAAAACAGTTTCTCACAATCCAAGTTGCTGAAGTAACATGGTCCTCTTCCACCTACTACGAGAAGTTTATGATGGTCTTGATAATCAGGTGAATGTTGACAAATTCACGGGACTTT
Source organism: Tanacetum coccineum (assembly GCA_026074375.1). Taxonomy (NCBI): domain Eukaryota; kingdom Viridiplantae; phylum Streptophyta; class Magnoliopsida; order Asterales; family Asteraceae; genus Tanacetum; species Tanacetum coccineum. The sequence continues at coordinate 34,204 of BQNB010047195.1, read as the reverse complement.
AAGAAAGAGTGCCATTGTTTTGAAACATGGAAGCTCTGGCCATGGCTGCTAGTTTCCACCATAGTCTCTATTTGCTTCATGGTCTACCAATTTACAGCTAGGGTTGGTATACAAAATGCTTAATATATAGTAGAAGGTTAACAATAAGATAATCATGGAAGACGTATATTAAGTTGAATTTATCTAAGGAAACCGAATTTGTTGAATACTTTGTTTAGGTCATAATTCACATATTAACTGGAGCATGTGATTCACATAACCCGTCACAACGACGAGATTTTATAGCGGCGAATAGTTATAGTTGAGATATTACGGTTAAATGTTTTATATGACGTTTGGCAATTGACATTGACAAGTCTTCATCATCATCCGAAATAAAAACAACATCGTTACTAGTTTCAGTTTAACAAATTGGGTTGAAATATGAATCCGGATTAAGAGTGGAATTGGGATGATGTATAAAAAAGAAAAAAAAAATGGTAGAGATTGGATTATTTTAGTACACAATTTCAAAAACAACATCGTGGGACAACATTTTAGGCAAGAGCATAACAGTAATTCAACAATTCTCATTTTGAGAGTTTTTAAGCAATAACATTTTCTCTTTATATACGGTAAGAGATTTTATTTACCACAATTTTCTCTTTTCTTGCTAAATTTCTTCTCATTGGTACCATTTTATATGGAATGTGAAAGCCATGTATACAATTATAGGTTAATAGGTTCAAATTGCTTTTGAACCATAGTTAATCAGCCCTTCTCACAAAGTAATTCGGTTCTTTTTAGTAACCAAGGTTTCTGACCGTTTGCAGACTATCCCAGGAGGTTTAAGCCCGCTGCCACACAAACCAAAACCAAGTAAAGTTGTCTCTTTCAAAGAGGTTGGCATGGCCACTCCAAGCTTGTTTGCACCAAACAGATTAGCATCGCAGTAGGTTTTGTTGCTTGGTGCAGATGCAGTATGACATGGTTGTTCTAAACCAACGTTTGATACTTTGATGTTATAGTTTTTGGATAAGGGCTTTAAGTTGTTAGGGGGTCTGTTATGTTTGGGCAGTTTTTCCCTCTTGCAGAAGTCACCATTGTTTTATTGTAACGGGTTGCAGTTTTGCTTCTTTTGCGTTACATTTACCATTTCTGAAACTAAGTGAAAATTCTGATTGTATGTGCCAGTCACTACTCACTAGCTCAAAATTCTCAGAACTTAATATTTAGTTGTGGACATAAGACCTTCCCTGCCTGCACTAACAAAACAGGTCGTAGAAAATAGTGTGTTTCGATGTTCTTAGGCTATTTGACATATACTGTTTGAGAATCACAAGTGTAATATAAGCAACCACCCTGCGTGAATAAATGCACCCATACACAAGAATCAATCTTTTCCTTGTGTGAAAATGTAATCTTGTTTACACCAACTATTTTTTCACATCTATATGTGCACATTTAAGGTCTACATCAATGGATCTTCATGCTCTGCATAAGAACACATTCTTGCTTGCGACTCAGTAACCTTTATGGTGACACCTAATTATAATTTCTTCACAGAAGGGCTAATGCCCATCCACCATTGCTGGCCTATAAAGATGGATGACAAGCGTCGATCTATCAAGTTTGATGTTGACTGGGACAGTAGTCACAAGAAAAGATAGTCTACTAACCTACTTGTTACAAATGACGCTGTTGTGCATTAATGAAGTCAGTCAGTGAGAAGTAACTCCAATAACAACATATGGGCACAAGCTAATAGTGCAACTTATTATATTCTCAGCTTCGTAAATGCTACATTAATTTTTCTAACAATCAAGTAAACGGCCCCTATTAAGTACATCTTGATTATAATTTTACAAATTCGAGATATAGAAACTCATATGATCTGCAAAGGTGACTGTTCCGTTTATTCATAAATGGGTTGATTTGGCTATGTATTATCTCTCGAAGGTCAAATCTAAGTAAAATGATAAGAAGTTGGCTCAAAAGAAAACAGGTTAAAATTGTCACAGTAGTAAGTAGTAACTTAATAACAAAAATAAAAAAATTGGAAAACAAGTGCTTCGGGTCAACCCAAATCACAACCCGACTCATTCTGCAATAACCCATATCAAAGTAACACTCTAATTGATCTCTAACTCAGACCACCATTATACTATATATAATATTAACAAAGCAAACACTTATTTGCATTTCCATGACAAGCAGGCTCAAAGGATCATGATGGCAGCAAGTAGATGTATTCAACTCGTGAAACACATGCATACAGTATCCTAGAACACACTGAAACTTTGTTACAAGACCATGGTTTGCAGTTCAGAAGGTCTTGCTAACCAATTCATGAGAGTCTACTGTCAAAGGCCATACACATGTTATCCCCTACATCATGCAATGCAATGCTCACAAAAAAATATACATTTATGATGGTCTCGTCCACCCAAATCCCTAAAAAACATCAGCATCTGTCAGGGAATATAAAATAATTTACAGACTAGAAAATTTTACTTGTTAACATAAACTACAACTTCATCAAAACCCTTGCGATCTCAAAACTCAAAAAAGCATCAAGACAAGCATACTGCACTTGCGCCGGAGTCAACCATTCACTATCCCATCCACTCATTGTAATCTTTTTTGGTTTGTTTATCTCCCTTCTCAAAACCCTACTCGTCAATTTCTTAATCCCTGCATTACTAAGCTCCCTCACACGATACTTAGCCGCAGCCAACAACCTTAAATCCTCCGTCCTCGCAACCAAAAGGTGATAATCCTCCCTAAGTTTCTTGACATCATCATCAATCCCAACACCCGTGAATATATAGGAAGGGTTCCCTAAGAAGTATGCAAGGGAATAAGGGATTATAGGAGAATGAAGTATTTGAAAAATAAGACAACGGTTTCCAACACATAATTGGAGTGTGGCCACGGGGTTTTTGATGTTTTTGATTCGGTTAGGAAGCCACTCAACGTCTAGGCCAACTATGACGGGGTGGTGGATGAGTTGGGTTTCGAAGATCCATTGGTCAACAATGTGTGGTGTGGATGTGACTATGGTGGAGATTTTGTATTCAAAGAATCCTACATCATAAAGGTTGTATGCGTTGTTTGCAAGTTTGTGATTGTGGATACTGGCCGTCATCGTCGTGGTAGAGACTCAGAGAACATTTAAGATAACAAATATTTTTAGCAGAAAATGAAGAAATCCTGTAAAAAGAAAGGAACTATACTTAATCTACTAGCTTTTGAAGTATTACCTCTACAGATTTCCATATAATGTGTGTATCTACAATATAAATTAGTATCCATAATCAACCACTATATATATCCTTAAACCATTTAATACTAGCATAGTTTTGTAGTTCTCATGCGAGCACATCTCTAACTAAGTATTACAAACATAGAATCTTACCACACCATATATGAGCTAATTAACGACATAAGAACAAGTATAAAATATAATTGAAAAAAAGCAAACACATTAGAATCATTATATTCATAGATTAACAACAAGGGTTATTTAATGAATCCAACAACCATTTAATTAATTCAATACCAACAAATATATCCCGGGCTTCAAGTACCGACACGATATGGTTACGAATGTTCTTTTTGACATATGTAGGTGTGCCGGGATCTCTAAGAAAGAAGCACCTGTAAACTTTTTGACTGGCCCGTTGGATGGAGGATCCACACTCACACCGGCAGACGTTTTCGTTTTTGGATGGGTTAGGGAAACAAGCGTGTGTGGATCTAACCGGGGTTTCTCCTCTCATAGCCACCTCGTGCAAAGTTACAAAACACGAGAAAGCAAGAAATCAACACGTGTTTATTCCTTTCGCGTTTCATACCTTTGGTTTCCTCGCACATGAGGCGGTGGAGCCCCTTAACACAATCCGAGTTATGCATAGTAATGTTATGACACTTAGACCCACAAATAACGGATTTTCAAGACGGTGCACAAATTTTTTTCATAAGTAAATAAAACAATAAAATAACAAAAAGACTTACTAGATTGCTAGCAAGTAACACTAGCATGTGTTTGACACGCTTAGCATTAAAGAGCCGAAGCACGTGTTTGACACGCTTCCCTTAAAACAAATTCGCCACTTAACAAACTGCCAGGAATATCACCTTTTCAAATATGTATTCCATATGTTGGAAATCAATAATACCTATTGATTTGATGTGTGTTAAACCTATGGAATTAGGGCCTCTATTTATACACAATAGAGTGCTCCCAAGTTTACACATCCCACCGATGTGGGATAGAAAATAAACGTAAAATTCCTCTTTAAGCATTGTACCGAATGCCTAACTTTGAGACGTGATATCTCATTCACATCAACTCCATTTTGGAGACATAAAAGTTCATTACGAAGCTCTCTACAAGGAGAACGCAAACTTACAAACTATTACTTATATATATGAGACATACATATAGATAATTGTGTCCAAAGTTGGTCAAAATCACTTTGCCAACCAAATTTTCCAACAATTAACCCTTTAAATCTAAAAATGCTTATGATATACACTAGCATTCATAAAACTGTGAAAAAAGGCTCTTAACATGCTTGTAGTATCCAAAATCCTAAAATAAAACCTTTTATGTTAGAATGAATGAATGGTACTTTTTGTCTTGACGTGTAGAATAAGTGGGAGTTTCTTTCTTGGACAAATGGAGCAACACAGTAGACGAATGAATGAATGATAATTGTGATGTGCAATATTACTATTAGATGATTAGATCTAATTAATTTGGGTTTATTGGGCTTTTTATATCTTTACAAATTACAACTATATTTTGGCCTAGATAAAAGGTGCACCATAAAGAATTACTACACTAACTAATTTTTTACCATAAAGAGCTAAAGTAGCGAAAAAATTTGTGGGGGTTGCACATAAACGACGATTTTCGAAAACAATTGGCACTTCCGTGGACTGAAAAATAGGGTGTAGCCAGTGCCACACCCTGGCACAAATGTGGGTACCCCGCCTTAATGGCTCGCGGAAGCATCTGTTGCTCGTTTGCCTTCCACCTCTCTCTAAACTATATATTGAATAAGTGACAAGATGTGGGGGTCGGGTCATGTCACATGCCTAGGTAGGTTTAAGAGAAGGAGGTACGGTGGCGCCGTTTCTGGTGCCATCGCCAACGGCGCCAGAAAACGGTTGGCGCACCGTTACCTCGGTGGCGTTTTCCGTTGTCGCGCCGTCACCACCAGCCCAGAAAAAATAATTTTTTTTTTTTTGAAAAAGATAGCCGTTGGGGTGTTTGAATGTAACGGCTATATAGCCGTTTTTTTGTCTTTTTGCCTCAAAATTTCCAAATTTTACCCCCTAAAAATCCTATAAATGATTTCTTTTTAATTTCATACTTCTCTCACACTTCCAAGACATTTTATAACACATAAATCTGTCACTTCTCTAATTTTTTTTCACAAAATGAATCCCAACAACCCTGTGGAATTACGGAATGCTTAAGACCCTGAGATACCAAATATGATCGGGTCGTATTCGAATGCCGGCTTACAATCCAGGGCTCGTTTTCGAATTCCGAAACCCAAACACCTTATTTCCCACGTATTTCTCAACAAAACCCATACATGAATACCGGCGATTTCGCTTTATTTTCTCAATGGAAAATGCAACAACAACAATATTCAACATTTTCGCAACAACAACAACAAAACCAAAATGAATCACAACCAAGATCCTCCCAACAATCCTTCCACCTTGTTGACGAAACGAAGACGATGAAGAAGAAGAGACTTAGTAGAGCCCGAACCCTTACGTACGAAAAAAACGAGGTGAAGGAAAGTGGCGAAGACGATGACGAAGGAAAAACCCAAAAACTCAACCACATGCCGAAGACGAAAGACGAGGCCCGAAAAGAGCTGTAGTTTATGATCCGACTGTGTGGAATTGCTTTTGGCGGGAACTTACATCAAGTATCTGAGGATCCAAAAGAAGGTGCGGATCAACAAAGGGATACTTTTTGGTATAAAGTTATGTTGTTTTCCACACAAGGAAGCCACAAAGGACTAAGTACCCAAATCGTTCCAAGAAACAGTTTACGGGAAGGGACTCGATGGAATCGTGATGGTCGGAAGTTTATCCGATTGTGTGTGAAACGGCCTTATGAGCGGGGAGACGGTGGAGAACGATAAGATTTCATGGAACTCGTTGCCACAATGTTGTTTTAAAGAACATGGAAGAAGATTTTAAACACTCGCCGCTTGGAATTTTTTGAAGGACAAGCTCAAGTGAAAAAAATCCCCGATCTCGACAATGACAAGACGTAATCGTCTTCGGGTTACGAAAGAGAACCCGAGCATTTTGCCCCGACGCCTTGTCCAAGGCCGGACGGGATGGAACGGATCCAAATGTGCCAACGTTCGTCTAACTATGACGCAAGTTCCGGTTCAAGCCTGGAATGTTTCAAGAAATGACTTCAAAATCAATACGAGTTTAGAGCGCAAGATGATAGCAAGATGTTCTTGAGGCGGGAGTCTCGAAGCTGGAGATGTCGTTTTACTCGAATCTCAAAAAGATAGCCGGAGGATATGCGGTGTGCAACTCATGGACACAAGTCATTGGATCCGATTATGAACGCCGCTATCGTGAAGGCCCAACAAGCACGAATCCGGGCAAAATATCCAACGCAAGAATAATTATCTTATGTATTTTTTTAGTTTTAATGTCTTTAAGTTTAATGTATTTTTTTTCTTGTAATGTGTTTTTTTTAATGAATGAAGGTAATTTTAGTTAATATTGTGTATTTTTAATTTTATATAAAAAAAAAATAAATAAAAAAAATTCCAACGGCACCAGATTTTAATGGTTTGCCAAATTGTTAACCCCACGAATGTTTGGGTTGCGTTGGGTTTACTGTGCCGTTGGAAAAACGTGACTGACGTTGGCAGCAACTTTTTGTCCCACCGGCACCACTGTCCCAGTGCTCTAAGTCTACACGGTATCGGTTTAAAATGGGTCTCGAGTAGGGTTTTCACAATCTTTTTTTATTTGAGTGACATAACGAAGAGAGGTGTTAAAAAATTGTAGAACCGTTAACCGTTATACAATTGAAGTACATCAAATACGCATTTAGATGAATCGGAAATATAAAAGGGAGGCCCAACAAAACCTCACCTCTCCTAACAGTACCACCTCAATGAATGCTACAGTTTTAATACAATTCAAATTGACAAATTACAAGTTAATGTGATACTGTGACTTAACAGCAGATTCAATATCACCATTAGTATTTCATTTTGGCATTTGTACAGTGCAAACAAAATAATGGTTGACCGTGAGATGGAGATCCTTGACAAAGAAGTCGGACTTCTTTGGGTGGTCACAGGTCGGTTAATCGGCCTGCGTTGGCCCAGGGGAGATAGGAGAGATGCCCGTACACTTTTACGATTTCCTTATATATAATTTTAAGCAAACACACTTGTTAATGTATCATCCCCTTTTCTTAAATATATAATGTTTATACTTGCGGCGACATTTTATAGCGGCGATATAAATCTATACTTCGTATTTGGAGTTTTCGTTGTTGCTTAATACGAAAAACTTTCAGTACCTTTAATGCGCACTTATTTATAGCAGAGGTATGTCACCTTATTCACATATTCATCATCAGACTATTGACGTCTTCACATATTCGCCTTTTTCCCTTATCAGGAACTCTAGACATACCAGCTCCTTCACTTGAGGTTGTGAATATGCCTGTTAACTGAACCTCTGGTGTAATACCAACTTCACTTGATTCCTCGATTCGTTGTTGTAGTCTGACTGCTTCCTTGCTGGCTTTGATAGCTTTCTTCGTATCAGCAGCTAATTGTTCTTCTTCAGTCATGACTTGAATGCCTTTAAGCTTCTGAGACTCATCCAGTGATTTCTTCTTTGATACATTTAAAGTATCACCAGATGGTCTTCTTCTTCCAGTTAGCCTATTAGCTGGTTCACGATCAGATTCATCAACACCGGTAGGCTTAATAGTAACTAGCGTTCATGAGTTTCATGAAGTACGTCTTTCTTATTCAGCAAATCTCTGCTTCTGTTTTGATGATTGACTTTCCTAGTTCAAAACTAATCGGAGTTCAAGATGTTCCGGTTAAAATAGGTCTCGAGTAGGGTTTTCACAACCTTTTTTTATTAGTGACATAACGAAGAGAGGTGTTAAAAAAATTGTAGAACCGTTAACCGTTATACAATTGAAGTACATCAAATACGCATTTAGATGAATCGGAAATATAAAGGGAGACCCAACAAAACCATCACCTCCTAAACATTACCCACCTCCAATTGAAAGCTACAGTTTTAATACAATTCAAATTGACAAATTACAAGTTAATGTGATACTGTGACTTAACAGCAGATTCAATATCACCATTATTATTTCATTTTGGCAATTGTACAGTGCAAACAAAATAATGGTTTACCTTGAGATGGAGATCCTTGACAAAGAAGTCGGACTTCTTTGGGTGGTCACAGGTCGGTTAATCGGCCTGCGTTGGCCCAGGGGAGATAGGAGAGATGCCCGTACACTTTTACGATTTCCTTATATATAATTTTAAGCAAACACACTTGTTAATGTATCATCCCCTTTTCTTAAAAAACTAATGATATACTTGCGAGGGGCGACATTTTATAGCGACGAATAATTATACGTCCGAATTTGTTACGCTTAATACGACACTTTCATTACCTTTGATGCGACACTATATATAGCAGAGGTGAGGTATATTTGGCTAATTAGTGTATACCGTAAGCTATAAACATGTAAGGTATAAATCGTAAACTGTAAACCGCAAGCTGTTAACATGAGCTACAAGCAGTATTTTTTTTCAATAATAGTTTTTGGTCATTTAGCTATTAATTGTTATTATAACATGTAAAATAACATAAAAAGACATAAATAATAAACTCATTGTATTAAGAATAATCGTGTAGTGCTTAACGACAATATACTTGTAGTATTTATTTACGACGTGCATTCCAAATTCCAATGAATGTACAAGTATCAATCCGGATTCGTTTCATCTCATAAAGTACAGTTTTAACATAGTGCTTACAACAACATATCCAATTTAAAAAAGTATTATTATTATTATTATTATTATTATAGCATCATTTTATTATAAATTTAAGATTTACAAAAAATTAGCACGAAAACGAGATACTATCTTGTTCTTACTCATTGACTTTCCTAGTTCCAAAGCAACATCAGGTTCAGGAATAATGTTGTCCTCAGCAGAGATGGAACTCTTCTTCTTTTGAGTGATTGTTTGCTTCTTTCCTTGTGACCCTTTACCTCCAGTCTTCTTTGGAGGTATCAAGCAAGTGGAGTAAGCAATAAATGCCTGATAAGCTTCTGATTGCTTGATTTCATCTGTTAACATCGTGTTTGGAATGGCTCATCTATATTCTTGAAAATCATTACCTTTGTTCATAAACTTCAATCTTTGTATGACACCATCATCCTTAATTGTGTTGAGACCAGAACTTAGTCCTTTAGGAATAGATTTATGAAGTGAAAGGAAGTGGTAGATGATGATTTTGGTAAATCTGGGGTAAGGCATAATTTCACATCTCCTGAGCTTTGATTGCCTGTAGTCAATTTGGTATTGAAAGTCTTCCCAAATTAGCTCAGTAAAGTTGACATTCTTCCTATGGAACATACCCCACAAGATTCCAACTCTTGATTGTCGGAGTCTGTCATTGCTGGATGTCTTCCCAGATAGGCACTTGTTGATGATTGTTGCTAGGGTTCTCCACGGTTGATGCATGTAATCAACAAACATGCTTGCCAGCTTGTTTATTTGACCCTTGTATCCCAATTCATAAAGGAAGTTGATCAGTGACTCTTGAGGTATATTTGGCTAATTAGTGTATACCGTAAGCTATAAACATGTAAGGTATAAATTGTAAACTGTAAACCGCAAGTTGTAAACATGAGCTACAAACAGTATTTTTTTTCAATAATAGTTTTTGGTCATTTAGCTATTAATTGTTATTATAACATGTAAAATAACATAAAAAGACATAAATAATAAACTCATTGTATTAAGAATAATCGTGTAGTGCTTAACTACAATATACTTGTAGTATTTATTTACGACGTGCATTCCAAATTCCATTGAATGTACAAGTATCAATCCTATTCGTTTCATCTCAAAAGTACAGTTTTTAACATAGTGCTGTACAACAACATATCCAATTTACAAAAGCATTTCATTATTATTATTATAGCATCATTTTATTATAAATTTAAGATTTACAAAAAATTAGTACGAAAACGAGATACTATCTTGTTCTTACTCATTTAGCTATAACAAAGCTTATACTACTAAAAATGTGAACAACAACTTGTGATTCAATGTCTTAGAGCCATGAACTTTTTTCGAATCCGTTTAAGTAAGACCTTCATATACTTCTCTAATTGAAATATATTTTATCTTATTCTATCTCATAACAAAGATAATAAACTGAAGTAAAATAAGGGGCTGTTTGATTAGTACTTAATGGAATGATGCAGCACTGAATGCTGAATCGGTCATGATTAAGTGTGTTTGACAAGAGCAAAAAACCACCTCTGAATTATTAAAATGGTGTTGACCGATTCTTCATTAAATGCAAGGAAAATGATTCAGCGCCAATTTTTGTATTGCCAATTGATAATATTTTTGTCACCTTTATTATAATATTGATATTTTATACTTTTAAACCAATAAGTGATATTAATATTATAATATTATTGAATGAATCGAGCATATGTTTAGTGTTGCACTAGAAAGTAGAAATCAATTTTGGTGAATTAAACAAGAGGAAACATATCTCTCGAATGTTTTTTTATGAGTATTATGCAAACAAAGAACTCATGTTTTAAGATATTAATAGTTACATTTGTATATTTAAAAAGTGTAAGCTACAATGCAGAATTGGTCATAATACGATAGATGAATGTTTGTATACTACTTTAAAATGCCAACTTTAATTTAAGGCTTTGGTTCTTGTATTGTATTAGAGAAAAACGAAACAACATATTAATCTAAAAATTCTTTGAATGCTAAAAATGATATTTCATTTATCATGAAAATAGATATAGTATTTTTTTGTCATTCTTGTTCATTCATAACAACTATCAAACAGCGAAAACAACTTTATTTCTTTGAATCATTCAGAATTACTAAAGTAATCACTCAGTGCTAAATCATTTAATTTTATCAAACAGCCCCTAAAACAACTTATGATCTTGAAATTAAAAATTTAAGAATGTATTTATAGGTTAAGGGTACAAGTGTAAATATCTATATAAAAAGCTTCAATATTTTTGGACGCTTGTTTCCATAGCTGTTAATTTAGGACCTGTTTTGTCAATTTTAAAAGCTACAATTACGTATGCCAAACACAACTTTTTAGAGTAGAATCTTTTTCCTTCATAACAAAAAGCTAATAGATCCTAAAAGGCCTTAAAAAAGCTTGTGCCAAACATACCCCACCTCTTAAAAAACGGAAACGAAAAAAAACGAGCGAAAATCTAAAAAAGCGGACGAAAACGTAAAAAGGACGAAAACCTAAAAAACAGACGAAAACGGACAATATAGTAAAAAAACGGACACTACACACGAAATAATACGTAACGAAAACGTAACAAACGTACGAAAACGTAAAAAACCGTACGAAAAAGGACAGAACTGTAAGAAGTACTAAAAAAAGGCCGGAAAGCGTAAAAAAACAGACGAAAACAATAAAAACAAAAGAAAACGTAGAACAAAATACGAAAACCTAGACGAAATCGTAAAAAAACAGATAGAAACGTAAAAAACAGACGAAAACGTAAAAAACGGTTGAAAACGTAAAAAACAGACGAAATCGTAAAAACTGAAAAAACATACTGTAAAAGTAACAAAAGTTTGTTGACGAGGCAATTGAGGTGATAGACATGATGACTTTGTGAGTAGTGAAATATGAGGCGGAAGATGGTGATGACAATGCAAGCATCTAACAATGTATGCACAAAGTGATGAAGATGATTATGCATGTATGATCATATAATGAGAGATAGGAATTAGAGTATGATAAGAGCACAAATTAACTTGATAAAAACATCGATCTTTATTGACCTACACAATTCCAAACGGGTTAGTTTTAAGTTAAATGCAAGAAAAAATAATTAGTTTACAACATAATAGTTCAAACATTTATACCAACAAATACGAATGAAACTTATTCAAGTATTATTACACGAAAGAGTTAACAAGTAGACATATAGTGTAACAACCGGTAATTTTTCAAACTTATTATAATAATAAATTATACTTATTATTATTATTATTATTTATATTTCACTTTTGAACATTTTCGAACTCATTTGACTTGAAAACGATAACATATCTCGCAAATTGTGAAAAACCGCACACAACGCGTACCGACATGATAATAATTAAATTTATATTTAATTATCACAATTTATTTAATAAAAATATTTAATAAATTATTTAACTTTTTATTCAAAAACGTTTGTTAAAAATTCGAATGTTCAAGTTAAAGTTTCATTTTACGGACAAAGCTTACCCGTGATACTCGATGACTACTCAATAAATAACAAACATTTTAAATATTTTTTAAAAAACATTTATGAAATACTAGTCGTGTAAATACACACTTTTAGTGGAAAAATTGTTTTAAACGCAATGGTATGAATATCGAGACCTCGATCAATTGTTATCGACCCTAAACAAGTCCAGAGCCTTAATAATACAAAAAATTACAATAATGGTCCCTGTGATTAATTTACACCTCGAGTCCAAATAATAGTGTTTAGATTCCGGTGAATATGGTCGTATATATATTCGTTACGAAGCTAATTTAATAATCTAGTGACTTTTATAAAAATTATATTGTTACGGATAAAGTATATAATTTTTACGGACTAAAAACTAGTAATTTGGAAGGAATGAAAAGAAAAGATAACCCCCTCCTCCTTTTCTCTTCCCACTATAAATACCACAACCTCCTCATTTCATCTTATTTTTCACTTCTCATTTTCTTCATTCTAGAGAGAGAAAGAGAATTCTCTCCTCCTTCTCTCTAGAATTCTCTGCTCCCTCTCTCTAGAACCACCACCACCACCTCTCTCCACCGCCGACCACCACCACCACCGCCGGCCGCCGCCGCCTCCCACTGTCGGCCGCCGCCCACCGCCGCCGCCGTTTTCTTTCTTTGTTCGTGGTTTTCAAGATTTGAAGGTTTAGGTTTAGTGTTCGGGGTTAGTACACGACGTTTGGGTTGTGTTTAGGTTATTAAAAAGGGATTTTCTTCAAACATTGTAAGTAATCACTTAACTAATCTTTTCATCTTTTTATTTCTTTTATTTTGTATATATAGTTATGTTTGGTATATTAAGCATACAGAATAGCCGTTATTGATTATATGTGCACTTTTGGTATTGATGAACCAAAAGGGGCGTCTCGGGTCCGTTATTGTATTAAAATGACATTTTAGTGTATGTATTGTCGAAACGGATATTTGTGACTTTGTCGGATGTTTTAAATAGTTAAATAGTGATTTTGAAAAATATGGAAACGTCCTATATACGAACGGGTCATGCCGAAATTTTCTAAAATTTCTATATTTAGAATATTTTTCACAAAATTATACTTTTCACAAATTCCGACAAAAAGACGAAAAACATAAAATTTACAAAATTTTTAAAACTTCTTTTATTTATTTTACAACACTTAATCGTGTGTTTTCTTTTAAACGGAAACACTTTATTTTATTATTTTGAGGTTTCCGGTAACGTGTCGAATTATATTGTTTTATTTATTTTTCCTATTTTCTTATATAATACATGCAATGTATTATATACTTCGACTATTTTATTTTTGGTTGTTCATCTTAATTATATAATTCATGCTATGAATTATATACTTGTTCATTTTTCATATGTAATATATAAGGTGTATATATTACATACTTTGATTTATTCTTCGATTTCTTTTAACCAACCACCAAACTACATCTAGAAATCTAAATCTTTTTATCAACGTGTCACGTTGATGTAGCCATCCTTCGGAAAACCCAATTTCATTATCTCATTTAGCGTGTCATAACTGATAAGGTAAACCTCATCTTCTAGGTCGAGCCGTCCGGTTACCGTTGTGCTGTGCCCATTATCTCCTTATTTCTGCTATTTGATCTACTGCTTCGAGGTGAGTTTATAGCCCCTCTTTCACTTGTTTTACATTACTTTACAAATCTCGGGGGAGAATACATGCTCGTTACAACTTGTTTACATATTCATTTACAATCTCTTTTACCTACTCTTTTACATACTTGTTTACATACTTGATTTCGTTTACAACTGGGTTATCTACTCGTTTACATACACATTTACAAAACTGTTTACATATTCATTACAAACTCGTTACAAATTTGTTACACACTCATTTTCATATCTCGCGGTGGGATACAATACTTGTTTTCACTTATGGACGCAACAACTTTACTTTGATTCAAATGATTACGGATTAGCTTAAGTTGCATGAACTGTTAATTACTCGGAGGGTAAGTGCGAATGTTATAAGATAGATCTATTTGGGATTGACAATCCCCGTTCGGGTGATTAGCTCTCACTAGTTTCGGCGGTACCGAACTAACGAACGTTATACCATGTCGGAGCATTGGACTACATACTCATGAACTCTTACCGTGCCTTGAATAAAGTGGCATACATACAAGTCTACGCCGCAGTTTCATGAACTTAGGGGTGAAATCGTAATCACACATGGTGACTATTGTATTGGATACAATGGTCATGCATACTTTACAAAAGCATTGTCTAACATACGTTAACTTTATATTGTTGACCATTATTGTTATGAGGATACAATAGTCTACCCATCTTTGATTCAACATTCATGCTTACATTTTTGTGCTATTATAAAGGATTGAAATGGTCATACACGCTTTACAATTCTTTTATTATAACAATTCATACTTACATGTTTGGTGACTATTATAAGGATTGAAATGGTCATACACGCTTTACAAATCTTTGATTTCAACAATGCATACATACATTTTTGGTGACTATTATAATGATTAACATGGTCATATACTCATTACAAATCTTTGATCCAACATTTATACTTACAAAAAACCTATGAACTCACCAACTTTATGTTGACACTTTTAGCAGTTGTTTCCTCAGGTGGAATTAGATGCTTGGCTACTTGATGTACATTGGAGTCTAACAATACAGAGATTACTTTTTAGACGACACATTTAGAGGTCGTTCTCTTACAATCTTAAGGAAAGGAACTCATGAAGTAACGCACCCAGACATATTCCACTACACCCAATTTAGCGGAGTTACGATTGGTCATTCCAGAGCCAAGGTTATAGAGAACTATGTTGCAAATTTTTTATTTTTTGTTTACCTAGATTATAACCGTGTTTCACAAACATTGCAACACAACAAACTTTTTCATGTGTAATCACACGACATGCTTACTTGCTTATCTTACTTGCTTACATGACATACATATTTGCTTACAACCCTTATGTATATTAACATTATTATATATAAGAGTTATATAATAAAATGAAAGAACGTTTTCTTAAGGCAAAGTAATATATAACTTGTTATGTCCTAAACATTAATCCAAAACATAATTTATCTATAATGATATTATGCCATCATTTATTTATGCCATGATGCATTCCATTTCGCCATGCTTATTCTTTAAAAACAACAATGTTTTACTATATAAATGTTATTTATATACATACTTGATTTTCATTCCAACCACCTCAGACATTGTGAGTTACACAATGGTCTCATTTACACCTCAGACATTGTGACTTATACAATGGTCTCATTTTACTTCTCAGACATTGTGAGTTGCACAATGGTCTCACTTATTTCTCAGACATTGTAAGTTATATAATGGTCTCTAAAACCCTTTTTCAAAACCTTTAATTCAAAACAAATTATTCCCCGTTATTTTACACAAAACCCGCAGAGTTTTGTTTACATGGAATTATTTTGAACTAATTATTACAGTCTTGTAGTGGGCAGGACCTTGTAATAGGAGGATTGATATAGGAAAATTGCTATGTATCAACCGTCATGAAAGACCTTATCTTATTTACTTTAAAACCGTGTACTCATCAACTATTTTGAACACTATGTCGATCTCCCCTGATTCTTTTACTCCCCGTCTCCGAAGACGAGTTTTAAACACTCGTCCCATACTCATTACAGCACCTACATCGTCATGTCATCCACCACCTTAAAGGTTATGTGAGTATGCGTATTGCCATAAGAAAATTCTAAGTATTGATGATTTATAATCCTTATTTGAATGGATTGGGACGCCTCTTCAATTTAAATAAATAAATTGTAAACACCGAACCATAAGTTATATCATTTCTCACTTACATAAATTAGGAACGCTTTCTTTAATGTAATAGAATGAATTATAAGATGAATGGGATTATTTGAGTATCCGATATTACATGATTAAGAACCTCAAACCCGATAATCACCGAAATCCGTTAAAAAAATCTAAAACACAATATGTCTTCACTCATCAAAAATATTTAATGCCCTCACTGAACTACCTTATCTCATTCTTAAGTTATAACTTTTGCCGTTACAAATCCTTACAATCATGAACTAGATGGGAGCTAACAGACTTGTTAAACTCTTGAGCTAATGGACTTGGTTCAATATCGAACTAACAAACTGAGTACAATATTCCACCACCTATCACATAAGCTCTTCCATGAGCTCCTCCCATTTGTTGACCTTTATTATGGGGATATTGTTTCTTGAGATATTTTCTACTAAGAAAATATCTCTTCTCATATTTTCTAATAATATCTTTTCTTTTTCTCTCATCTCTCTCTCTTCTTTCTCTCTGTAAACCATTATCTTATTTCTAGTTTCTTGGTTCGATCCGTGTTGTGTAATATGAAGTGAAAGTGTAGATCGGGATCCTACAAATAGTAAACCAATTTAAGTCATGATACGTCCTAGTAATGCCTAAGTAAGTTGAATACTTACATCCATTATCCTCATCCGATATTAATCATCGAACATTACAAATATCAGAAACTAGACTTTGCCTTTAAACATTTAAAACTTTATATAGACATACCCACGCGACTACACTTTCTCCTTTGATGTTTTCACTATTAAGAGACTTTCTTTATAACGCGTTTATATCAATCATAAAACTTGTAATGATATTTTTCTAAAGTACCTATTCTGATGGGTTAAATTAGCCAAAATATGTATATTAAGAAGTGTCGAAACATCTAATTTTGCTGACTAAAGTTATCTATGCCATGTTTAAAAAATGGTTATTAAATCCTAAAATTTTTTTGGTCACACAATAGGTTAACAAGAATCGAATCCGGGGACGGGATTCCTTTAAGGGGTAGGTACTGTAACAACCGGCAATTTTCGAAATTTTAAATAACTATTTTACCCTTTGACTTTTCGGGTCCGACTTGACTTTTTGACTTTTGATCTTTTATTGTCACATAAAAACGATTACCGCGTAACCGGTAATTTTTCGGAACATATTTAAATAACAAATCATATTTATCATTACATATCTCTCAGGTGCAAATTATTTTTTTACTTATTTGACTTGAAAACGAGAAGATATATGTTATTCCTAAGTTGACTTATCAAAAACGACCCGCTAAATCACGTTTTCACGACCCGGACCCTAAAGCAATTTGATGTAAAACGACATTCCGGACAACTTTTTAGTTTTGCCCGAGACCCGAAAACAAGCAGAAAATGACTGAAATACCCTCGCAAAATTTTAGAAACGAGAACAACGCGTACCGACACAAAAATAATTAAATTATATTTAATTATCACTTTTTATTAAATAAAAGTATTTAATAAATTATTTATCATATTATTCAGAAACGTTTATTAAAAACGCATATGTTCGAGTCAAAGTTGTATTTTTACGAACAAAACTTACCCGAGACACCCAATGACTACCAAATAAATAATAAACATTTTAAATGAATTTTATAAAACGTTTATGAAAACTAGTCATGTAAATACTCATTTTGTGGGAAAAATCATTTGGAACGCAATGGCGCAAGTTTCGTGTTTTAAAATATAACCATCTCCTCCCTTTCTCTTCCCTCTATTAATACCACAACCTCCTCATTTCACCTTATTTTTTACTTTTCATTTTCTTCATTTTAGAGAGAGAAAGAGAATTTTATCCTCATTCTCTCTAGCATTCTCTGCTCCCTTTCTCTAGAACCACTACCACCACCTCTCTCCATCGCCGACCACCACCACCAACGCCGGCCGCCGCCTCCCACTATCGGTCGTCGGCCGTTGTTGCCGTGCCGCCGCCCACCACCGTCGTCGTTTTCTTTCTTTGTCGTGGTTCACAGATTTGAAGGTTTAAGTATAGTGTTTAGGAGGTTAGTACACGACTTGTGGTTGTTGTTTAGGTTATTAAAAAAAGAAATTTCTCCTTCAAATTTGTTAAGTAATCACTCAACTAATATTTTTCATCTTTTATTTCTTTTAATTTGGTATTAAATATTTATGTTTGGTATATAAGCATACAGAATAGTTGTTAATGATTAGATGTTCACTTTGTATTAGATTAAACCAAAAGGGGCGTCTCGGGTCCGTTATTGTATTAAAATGACATTTTTGTGTATGTATTTGGTCCGAAACGGATATTTGTGACTTTGTCGATGTTTAAATAGTTAAATAGTGAATTTTGAAAAAAATGAAAACGCCAACATAACAAACGGTCATACCGAAATTTCAAAAATTTCTATATTAGAAATTTTTTCACAAAATTAAACTTTCGCAAATTCGACAAAAAAGAACGAAACATAAGATTTACAAAAATTTTAAAACTTCTTTTATTTGTTTTACAACACTTAATCGTGTGTTTTCTTTTTAAACGGAAACACTTTATTTTATTATTTTGAGGTTTCCGGTAACGTGTCGAATTATATTGTTTTAATTATTTTTCCTATTTTCTTATATAATATACATGAATGTAATTATATCTGCGACTATTATATTTTTGGTTGATAAGTGTAAAAATATCACATATCCATTTATGCATCAATAAACCCAATTAAACCCAAAACACAGTGAAAAATGGCAAAAATATACTTGTTTCTATGTTCTGTGTGTGCAGGTACGGATATATCAGAAATCACAAGAAAACCATCAAAAACGGGCAAGCACGGACACGAGAACGGAAGAGTGTACAAAAGCCGGAAGCCAAAACCAGAAAAAGTCAAAACAGTCAACTCCAGTCAATCTTGGTCAACAAAAGTCAACAAGACCCAAAATGTTTCAAAATAACCCCTCAACTTTTAGAAAAGTCCAAAAATAATCCCTAAACTCTTAATGGGCCTCAAAACCCCTTAAAAACTACTACCCGGATCCAAAGCCCATTACTTAGCCCAAAACCCTAGCCCATTTACCTTTTCATAAACCTCAAGGACCATTTCTGTCAAATATGAAAGTCCTTTTATACCTAGGTCCTTTATAAACCAAACACAAGGACTTAATTTGCATCCAATGTCCAACTTCCACGAATTTAACCCGATCAGTTATAAAAAGGGCGCCAAACACAAGTTACTATTCATCATCGTTTTCATCTAGTTACCAGGTAATTCAAGGGCTATTAAAATTGAAGGGTGATTGCCCCACTCTATTCAAAAGCTCCTAAACACAATGGCAAGGTTAATACCAAATCAAGAGCAATCATTAGCTCACTCTCATGATCAAGCCACGTCAGAGCAAGGAAAGCACACAAGGATATGGGTTTTTGTACTAAATCACTCAGAGAAGAAACACAAGTGAGCCTCTAACGGATTGCCAGCTTGGCAATCCGTGTGAGGTCACCTTATGATCTAACGGCTCATAATCAATAGCCAATGATTGAAAAATTTGATGGCATAGGATATCAGAGGAGCATGTGCATCAAGAGAGCTAAAACCTTCTTATGTGCTGGCAATAAAACAAGTGGCTACACCATCACACACACACGATGTTCTTTTTTCTTATTTCATCCTATTCACCTAGTGAGATTTATTGTAATTTTCTTTTAATCATTATTAATTGTCTTTTATCTAATTAATCAGAAGTTTTCAGTAATCAAAGATTATTTTTTGCTTTTAAGCTTCTAGTCTCTCTTATTCCTAAGCTCTCAAAAATATCAAATTGTCTCAATAAGACTAATAACTATTATTAAGCTCTTTCAGTCTATAAGCTGAAATAGAGCTTATTTTAATTCAGTATTAATCATATCTAAACATTTAATCATCTTAACATACTCTTGTGATTTGTTGACTTTTTGGGAAGTTTGACTAATTAAATGCAGGGTCAAAAGGACCTTAACTCCTAGCTTATTTCTAAGCAAGGAGAGCTGTAAGCTGCTTTTTATAAGTCCTCATTGTATAGCTAGAGGAGAAAAAAGTTTCATTTTTAAAACACCTTGTCATTTTCAATTATAGCTTAATAAACAGCTTATAATGGCCTGCCTTTATTGCTTAATTTCTTTTCAATTTGCTTACTAGTGCTTAAGAATCCTTAATCTAGCTTATTAAGTATTTTTGTTCATTTTTTTAGCTTAATCATCTTAGATCATAGTTTTCTATATAATTTGTCATTAAACCATAAAAAACCAAAAAATAAGAGTATAGTAATTAATCTTAATCTAGCTTAAAATTAGTATCTTAATTTGTGTTAAAAAAGGTTGAATTAAGCTAGTTAATGTCTGGTAATCAAGTTTTCTTAATTTATTTAAATTCCAAGAGCTTTTCTAAATCTGTCATGAATCTTAAGGGGTGTTTGGTTTAAGCTAGTTTGACCATCAAAAGTCAAATCTATTTGGTAACTTCTTAAACAACTGGGAGATTTCTTGGAGTAACAAGGATTTAAGAACAGTTATAAATAGTTAGTTTGAAGTTTAAATGATTTTGAGACTTAATTTCCTCAACTCAGCACAGGGCATTTTTACTTTTTTTTTTAGCTAGTAATATTGGATCTAAGCCCTTCCAAAGGTTTGATCTTGCTTGTTCTTGTGTTCAAACACTCTAAGAGAGTGTGTTTAAAGTGTAGTAGAGACCACAAGTCACCTGCACTATGAAATTTGCACTTGAGGTCAAGTCAGCAGCGGAACTAAGCTGTTCCTCTGTCACTTTTTTGCTTAAATTTTTAGCTAGTTTAATCCAAGGTTTTGAGCTCTTAAGGTTAGAGTGGGATATAGAGTAGTTACAGCTTAATATAGATTGAGACTTAAAATTTATTTTCTAGCTTATTTTCCTAGCTTATTTTGCTGTCAATTTTCAACTAAGAAAAACCAAAAGACCAAAAACAGTAGGTAGATTAAAGTAGCTTTTAAATTCAAATTTTTAGCTTATAGATTTAAGTTTTTGCATTTAGTTTCATAGCTTAGGAGTTGCTTAATAAGTTTTCAAAGCAATAATCTAAGCTAGCTTTTGAGCCCTTTTAGGCTTATGAAGGATTTGAGTTTTCTGAATTTGTTCCTGAGTTTGCTACTTTGATCACTTAATTCAGATAGTTTAAATTGTTTGTTGTTAGTTTAACTTGTCAAATTCAGCTTCCTTACATCATAAGCTATTCAAAACATCTTTTGGTTTTAAAATTGAGCTTAATTTGAGCTTATTACAAGTAAATAAGTAAAAGTGAGCTTTAAGGCTCACTTACTGGTTCAGCTTATTGATAAGCTCTTTTAGAGCTTATTAGTGGTTTTCAACTTATTGTGCTTTTGTTAAAGTTTTTCTCCCCAACTTGTTCTCTATCTTTGCTTTTATAAGTTTTCCTTAATAAGCATTTTTTAAATTTCAACTTATTTTTAGATTTAAAGGGACTTAGGGTGTAATCGGGTTAGGCCTCAGGGGTTGGATTTGAAACTTTTGAATTTAGTTGTTTGCTCAGTTAGTCCTTCATTAGTTTGTTAGTTTACACTGTTAGTCCTTTAAGGACTAACTTCATTAGTCCTTAGTTAAGTTTCTTTTGTTTAATTTTTAGGTTTTTTTTTTATATTATCCATTTTAATAAATAATTAGGTTAGTTTTTAATAAGTTTAATCAAAGTTTAATAAAAAAAAGTAAAAATTAGGGCTTTTTATTTTTCCATCAATTTCTGCACTTATTCGTTTCTACGTACAATTTTTATAAAATTTTAGGTTTATAATTTAGCATTTTTATTATTTTTAAGCTTTTAATTATTTTAAATTTTAAGAAATTCCAGACCTATTAAAAAATAAAAAAGTCAAAAAATAGTGATTCTTTTTTCTAAAATTTTCTTTTACTTTGTTTTATCTAGAAAAAAATATAATTTAATTTATTCCCTATTTTTATTTTTTTAGGATTTAATTAGATTAAAATAGTTTTTAATTAATAAAAAAATTCAAAAATAATCAAAAAAATATTTTTCTTTTTCTTAAAAATTTATTTTATCTTAAATTTAGGTTTGATCGAATTTAGTTTGCAATTTTATAGACTTAATTTTAGATTTACTTGCTTACTTTCGCGTTTTTATTTGTTTCCTGTTTACCTTTTTAAGTGCTTAATTGTTTTTAATTGCTTGTTTTTAATTAGTAGTTATAGAAAACCCAATCAATCTTCGAACCCATTCAAATCAGTATCCAATATCAAGCGAGGTTTCAATTTCTCAAATCGTTGGGAAAACGACCCGGGAAATCATACTTTCCGGTAAACATACGTATATTATATATTATATATATATATATAATATGAATAAAATATAATACATATATATATATATATATAATATATATTATTAAAGAGTGAAATGTTCCTTAGGAATTTTCTTAATTGCTCTTGTGATAATATATATTAGTAATAATTATTCAGCATAAAAAAATCAAATTTTTGGCGCCGCTGCCGGGGATTTGAGTTAACGAATCTCTCGTTTTGTGTTTGTTGATAAGATTTGAAGATCCTTTCGTCCCCGAAAGTTTCATTTTTGTTAAAAATTTTCAAAAAGTCAAAAAAATCATAAAATATAAAAAGTAAAAAATATTTTCCTTCTCTTTTTAGTATAGCTATCATATAAAAAACACAAAAAAATCAAAAATATAAAGAAATTGTCCTTAAAAAAAAGAAATTAAATAAACAAAGTTGGTAAACGAACACCAACATATAATACCTTCAATTGAGGTATTATCATCAATAAGTTCCGGTGAACTTGAAAAGTTCCCAAATCGAACCAAAGATTTAACACTTGCCATTTGTGTCTCTACGAAGTACGGCTCACCTTGAAAAGCAATTTTTAAGAGCTACCGTGAAGTAGTTGATTATTTGGTTTAAGTCTCTTTCGTGTAACCGTTAAAATTTGTTGTGAATAAAAAATTAAAAATCCAAAAAAAAATTAGTGTAAAATTTTTCTTTTAATTCTAGATTTTTCCTTTTTGATTTTCTCTTTTTAAGTGCATGCGCACTCGCTCGCAAACTCGTAACCGTAACCGTCGTCAACAACAACAAACCCTTCCGGTTGTTGTTGAACCTTGTAATTTAGAAGAGCCAATTCCCGGACAAACCATAGTTGCGATGGCGGATCGAACTATGGAGGAATTACTCCGTGCACCCACCGAGGGTTACGGAGAAGCTATTGTTTTACCCGAAATCAATGCCGATCATTTTGAGATCAAAACTAATTTGCTTCAATTGGTTCAAGCGAACCCGTTTCATGGTTTAGAAAATGAAAATCCCTTATCTCATATTAATATTATCAAAAGGATTTACTTCGACCTTACGATTTAGAATGTGCCTAATGAGTAATAAGCTCATGATGTATCCTTATTCCTCGAGGAGCCGCTAAAACTTGTACGAGAAAAGAACCTCCGAATTCAATTTTAACTTGGGGACATCCGTTACCAAGTTCCGTTAACCAATTTTCCCCCCCCTTCAAAAACCACACACACTTAAGAACAAAATTTCTCATTTTCGGGACTAAGAATTCGGAGAATCGTTTAGTGAGCGTGGGAACGTTTTAAAGTATGCTTAAGATCTATCCTCACCACGGATTTTCAGAGTTAACTCAAGTTGATACCTTTTATAATGGTTTAACCGAGAATGAACAAGACTCCTTAAATGCCGCGGCGGGTGGTAATTTGTTAAGTAAGACTACTAGGGAAGCTTTGAATATAATTGAAAACAAGTCAAAAGTGCGTTATTCGAGAAACAAAACAAATGCTTCTAGGGTTAATTCTAGGGAAAATGTTAGCAAAACGGATGAACGAATTGATAAACTTGCGGATCAACTTTCGACCTTAGTCGAGATTGTTTCTAAAAAGGTTGTTGTCCCTCCCGCACCGGTTAAGGCGGTTGAGGAAAATTGTGTTACTTGTGGTGGAGCTCATGTCTGGTATAATTGTCCGTCTACCGAATAATAACCAAATGATTATGCAACCACGTGACCTTAAATTCAACAAGACCCCACCAAATCAGTTTAGTATTCAATGGCACCCACCAGGATATTGCTACCGGTGCAAAATCAAAACACGTTGCAAAATAATCTTCAAAACATGTTAAGTAGTTTCTTTCAAGCCCAAGCCTCACCTTCGGGTACTCTTCCGAGTAATACGATTCCTAACCCGAAGGGCGAGATGAAAGCAATCACTACCCGAAGTGGTGTAGCTTACGAGGGACCCTCGAATCCAACTAAACCTTCCCCGAAAAAGGTAGTGGAACGAGAGACCGAGGAAATAACGGATGAGGAGCAAAATAATTTCCAAGGAAGTACCGCTCAAATCCCACCTCCGGTTATCCCTAACCAATCAGGAACCCGAGATTCATTAGACTTTACCAAATCAACACCGATACCGGAAACCCGGATTCCCGAAACGAGTACCAAAGGCAAGTATTCCTTACCCTTCAAGACAGACAATCAAAAGAATCGAGAAAAAGCTTCATCCCAAAAGAAAGATTTTTCAAATGTTTCAAGATTTACGATTTGATATAAGTTTTTGCGGATGCTATTGTTTTAATGCCCGATATTTACTCCTACGATTTAGGGATTTGTTAATGAATAAAGAAAAGTTGCTCGAATTATGAAAATTCCATTGAACAGAATTGCACGGAAAATGCTCCTTAAAAGCTTCCCGAAATGCTAGGAGATCCGGGAAAATTTTCTGTTCCTTGTAATTCCCGAGAATGGAGATATGTTACGCCTTGGCCGATCTTGGTGCAAGCATAAATCTAATGCCCCTTTCGATTTGGAAAAAACTTTCGTTGCCCGAACTTTCACCGACTCGAATGACTTTAGAGTTAGCGGACCGATCCATAACTTACCCTAAGGGTTTAGCCGAAGACGTCTACGTTAAAGTTGGAAAATTCCACTTTCCCGCCGATTTCGTAGTTGTCGATTTCGAAGCTGATCCCCGAGTACCTCTTATACTTGGAAGGTCATTTTTGAAAACCGGTCGTACCTTAATTGACGTTTATGAAGGAGAAATCACCCTTCGTGTTGATAACGAAGCCGTCACTTTCAATTTAGACCAAACCATGAAATACTCCTCTACGAATGACAAATCGGTAAACCGAATTGACATCATTGATGAAATTTGTGAGGAGTATGTTCCGGAATTATTTAGGATTTCCTAGTGAGATTTTATCAAGTGGCATCCCACTTCGACATCTGAGCCGTTTACTTCGAATTTTACTTGGAAGAAATCAAATCCTTTTCTTTATGACAAATCATCTCTTTGTGAAAGTGAACATGAATGATTGTGATCCGAGGAAGACATTTATGTGCTTGAACAGTTGTTAAAAGCTTGACCCTTTTCAACTTCCTCTGATGGACCTTAAGCAAGTGAAGTTACCGAGGCACATGTTATTGAAGAGCCTCTGGAATTGGAATTAAAAGACTTACCATCTCACTTAGAATATGCTTTCTTGGAAGAAACGATAAGTTACCCATCATCATAGCAAAAGGTTTAAAAAATGATCAAAAAGAAGCTCTCTTTAATGTTTTTAAATCTCATAAACGTGCCATTGCTTGGAAAATAACCGATATCAAGGGTATCGACCCTCGTTTTTGTACTCAAAAATTTTGATGAAAAGACGATTGTATACCATCGTGCCACAAGTTCAAAGACGGTGAACCTGAAAATTCATGAAGTCAATTAAAAGAGGTGATTAAACTTCTGATGGCCGGAATGATATACATATCGCCGACAGCCCATGGGTTAAGTCCAATCCATTGGTGTTCCTAAAAAAGGAGGAAATGACCGTACCGTTGCAAAGAAGAGCATGAATTAATTCTGACACGTCAAGTACCGATTGCGAGATATGTATCGATTACAGGAAGCTTATCGAAGCCACTCGTAAAGATCATTTCCTCTCGCCTTCATGGATCAAATGCAAGAGAACTTCTATCCGGAAATGAATTCTATATGTTTCTAGATGTTTTTTTTCAGGATATTTTCAAATTCTAATTTATCCCATGACAAAGAAAACGAATTTACGTGCCCAAACGGTACTTGGCTTTATCGTCGTAATGCCATTTTAGATTGAGTAATGCTCCTGGAACCATTTTCAACGTTGTAAGATGCGATTTTTCACGACATGAATAGAAAAGACAAGGAGGTGATATTTTTATTGATCATTTTTTCCGTTTTTGGTGATTAATATTTAGATTCATGTCTTTCTAATCTTAACGAAAGTTAAAGAAGATATGAAGACATCAAATCTTGTCCTTAATTGGGAAAAATGGTCTTTCATGTGTTTAATAAGGTATTGTTTTAGGTCAAAAATATCAAAGTCCAGAATTGAGTCGACCGATCAAAAGTCCGATGTGATTGCTATACTCCCTCATCCGACTACCGTTAAAGGAGTTAGAAGTTTCTTAGGTCATGCGGGATTTTACCGTCGTTTCATTCAAGACTTTTTCTAAGATTTCTATAAAAAAAAAGAGACCAATAACTCACTTCTCGTAAAAAGACACACCGTTGTAGTTATTCTCTAAGATTGTATCCAATGCTTTCGAAACCCTTAAGAAGAAGCTTACCGAAGCTCCGATCTTAGTTGTCCCAGATTGGAACCTACCTTTCGAATTAATGTGTGATGCAAGCGATTTTTGACGATTGGTGCGGTTCTTTGAAAATGTAAGTACAAGCAAATACACCGATACATTATGGCTAGTAAGACAATGACCGAAGTCATATTCATGACACTACAACTGAGAAGGGAGATGCTCCGCCGTAGTGTATGTCCTCTGAAAAAGATCGGCCCCCCCCCCAAAAATATCTTGTCTTATCTAAAAGCATTGTTTTATACCGAACCACTTCTGCTTAAAAATACTCATGAACAAACAATATGCCAAGCCAAAGGTTGCTTCGATGGTGTTACTTAATACAAGAGTTCGATATCACCATTCTTTACAAAAAAGGAAAGCGGAAAATCTACCGCCGATCATTTGGTCGAAGACTCCGAGAATCCCTCACAAAGATGGTTTTGGAAAATAAAGACATTAACGAACATTTTTCCTTTAGAAACTCATTGAGTTTATATCAAATGTAAGTACCCATGGTTTCCGATTTTGCAATCTACCATGCGGGAATTTTATCATAAAAGGAATGTCAACTCACCAGAAGAGAAATTATTTCCAAAGATGTAAAACATTATTTCTGGGATGATCCAACCTCTTTCGAATTTGTGCGATCTAATCATTCGTAAGGTGTGTATCTGGACCCGCAATGTCCATCTTGAAATCCTC
This sequence comes from Tanacetum coccineum, assembly GCA_026074375.1. NCBI lineage: Eukaryota > Viridiplantae > Streptophyta > Magnoliopsida > Asterales > Asteraceae > Tanacetum > Tanacetum coccineum. The sequence continues at coordinate 6,414 of BQNB010047195.1, read as the reverse complement.
CAAAGCTTGTCATGAAGGACCTCCACCGGGGGCCAACAATAGCGCCAATCTCACGCGCGAGAAGTATTTGATGCCGGTTTACCTTGGGCCTACTAATATATCAAGATGCTTATTGATGATCAAATCTGTGATACGTGACAACGGACAAGGCAAAATTTCTCAACGTGCTGAAAGGCCTTAAAACGCTATCCAAGTTGAAAATCTTCGAGACATATTGGGTTATTGATTTTATGGACCTTTTCCGTCATCCAAAGGGAATGAAATATATCCTTGTAGCAGTCGATATAACTTTTCGAATGTTGAAGCAAAGGCGCTCCCACAAACGATGCTCCGTGTATGGTTGTGAAATTTAAAGTCTCTTTTTGCCCGATTGGAACACCGAGAGCTATAATAAGCAATCATTGGACCCACTTTGTAAGTATCAATTTGCCAAAGTGATGGGACTAAATATGTGAGAGTCACACATCATAGCTACCGCTTACCACCCTCAAACGAGTGGTCAAGTTGAAGTGTCAAATCGTGGTCTTAAGCGTATTCTTAAAAGGACGGTAGGAGAAAACCGTGCCTCCTGGTCTGACAAGCTAGACGATGCTTTGTGGGCATTCCGAACCGCTTTCAAAACACCGATCGGATGCACACCCATCAGCTCGTTTAAGGAAAGTCTTGTCATTTACAGATCGATTGGGAACACAAAAGCAAAATGGGCTCTTAAGCATAGTAAAATTCGACATCAAAACTTGCGGGTGATCATGTAACTGCAACTAAATGAACTAACGAGCTTCGAGATCAGCTTAAGAGAATTAATTAATCTACAAGGCAAGACAAAGAAGCTTTACGACTCAAAGATCAAGAATCGAATCTATCAATGTGGTGATCAAGTTTTACTCTCAACTCCTTCAACTCCCGGTTAAAGATATTCTCCGGAAAGCTTAAAACTCGTTGGTCGGGACCTTTTACTATCGCTCAAGTTTTTCCTTACGGAACTGTGGAATTATCTCAACCCGATGGCCCGAATTTCAAAGTAAATGGTCACCGTGTGAAACATTACTTCGGAGGGGACATACCACCCAAGGTAGTCCCGGATCTCCACACTCTCCCTAAGGACAACTAAATTCAGGGATCGAGTCGAGCTTGCGACTCGGTGACCAAAAACAAGCCGCTTCGTGGGAGTTCACCCCATGCTTATCCTTTCTATTTTCTTTCTATTTTCTATCTAATGTGTTGTGATGTGTGAAGAGGCTATCCTCTTCCGATTTCTCGTTGTTTGTTGCTTGTTGTGATTTTTGTAGGATTAACCCAACAATTTCTGAAGCCTCTCGTGTCTGGTGTTGTATCCCGTTTCACTCGAGCTTCTCATCCTTTGTTTGAAATTAGTTTGGGGAGATCCGATATCCTTTCATCTTATCGATTCACGTTTATCTTTGCATAATTCATAAACGGCTTAGATTTACGTAGAGACCCGCCTTTAAACATTGAGGACAATGTTTCGTTTTAGTTTGGGGAGGGAATCTATCGATTTGATGTTACCTGCTTATTGTTTTGTTCTCACGTACCCGTTTTCCCACAAAAATAGCAAAAATTTTAAGTTTTTAAGTTCTTATTTGTCAAAATATATATATATATATATATATATATATATATATATATATATATATATATATATATATATATATATATATATATATATATATATATTAGTAAAAAAAATGTTAAGACAAAAATGTAGGTTTTCCGTTGGTAAGAATAAGAAGTAATTTTTGACCCGATCGAACGTGTAGAGTTCTAGCTTTCTCCCTTAACAATTAATGATGATAGTTTGTGCTAGTCTCATGTAGACTTTAAACATGCTAGACTTGAATCATTAGTAAATGAAGACTTGTGCTAATCTCAAGTAGATTTTAAATATGCCAAGTTGGATTTTATATAGGCTAAGTATTTGCGAATCTCTTTCTTAGAGATTTTAAATTGCGAAGAACGAGAAATGATAGTGTTATTTATAAGTCATGACATTAAACGTAGAATAGTTGGTTTTCTTTCAAGCTCATAAGTGTTAATTGTGGCTTTTTCTCCCATTAGCTTGTTTCACCTTTATATATAAATGTTTAATAAATAGAGTTGTGCGGTTTTTTTTTGGTTAATAATTAGCTAATAGAAGTTTTCTTTAGTTCCTTTGTGATTAGGATGAGTACACATCAGGAATACTTAATTTGGCATACTATATGTATCACATTAATAAATATTTTGCTTATTCCTTAAAGAGCCTTAGGGTATATGGGATAAGTAGAATTCAATAATAATCCGAGACTGATAAAAGTTTGATGTATCTTGCCGGCTCACAACCGATGTTACAGCCTTCTAAAAGGTCGAGGAAGTTACCGAAGTCGAAATATGTTTGCTACATCTTGTCGGAGGCGTGGCCGATGTTGTAGCCTTCTAAAGGACTGAGGTATAATAATGTTGCTTAATTTTTGTCTTATTTTGTACCTTAAAGAGCCTAAGGGTATATGGTGCAAATAAGATTGGTCCATTCATGTCTTAAAGAGCCTTCGGGTATATGACTTGAATGGTGCCTTGCTTAAGTAGCCTAATAAAAGCCAAATTTTGGTTGCCTCGATGTGGACTTTATTCTTGATGACATTTGATCTTTTGAAAAGGGCTAGGAGCTAATTATTGCGTTCTTAACCGTTACGCTTTATTTTTTGGAATTAATAAGTATCGAAATAAAAGTCTTAAAGAGCCTTCGGGTATATGACTTAAGTAAAATCTTGAGATACAAAAGTAGGATTTACGGGAGGAAAAGTAAGTACACAATTAATATTTATGAGTAGTGTTAGTGTCATGACTTGTAATTGACAATGATCTTGTTTTTAAGCTTAGCATGGGAAAAGTGAAAAATCGGGGATGATGAAGTTATCTTTTAGACACTTAATTGTGCTTTTTATTCTATGATCCTTAAAGTTACCAATGAGGTAATGAAAACAATACATTATGTCAACACAAATAAGTTGTAGTTAGGTAGTTAATTATCAAGAAAAATCATAAAAAGAGAAAAATCTTTGAAAATGGGAAATCGGGTGTTTTATAACTTGTGATCTCTTATCTCTCTCAACAAAAATCTTTGCTACTTTTCAAAGGTTTAGTTTGGGGAAGTTTTGAGGTATTTGGTTATAAGGCATGTGATATTGCGTGAGGACACGCAATCGTTTAGTTTGGGGAATTTTGATAAGTGTAAAATACACATATCCATTTATGCTTAAAATAGCCCAATTAAACCCAAAACACAGTGAAAAATGGCAAAAATATACTTGTTTCTGTGTTCTGTGTGTGCAGGTACGGATATATCATAGAAAAAAATAAAAAAAAATTTTTACCCCAAACAAGAAAACCATCAAAAACAAGCAAACACGGACACGAGAACGGAAGAGTGTATAAACAGCGGAAGCCAAAGCCAGAAAAAGTCAAATCTACAGTCAACTCCAGTCAATTTTGGTCAACAAAAGTCAACAAGACCCAAAGTGTTTCAAAATAACCCCTCAACTTTCAGAAAAGTCCAAAAATGGTCCCTAAGCCTAAATGGGCCACACCCGGATCCATAAGCCCATTACACTAGTCCAATACTCTTTTTATAAACCACAGGGACCATTCTTGCTATTTCCTAAACCCTATTTTACACTACACTAGTACTTAACCAACCACAAGGGCCAAATGTGTCATTCTCCCAAAATCAAACAACTTTTACCCCGTTTTACAGTTTAAAAAAGGCGCGAATAGTGGTTACTATTCATCATCGTCTTCATCTAGTTACCAAGGTAAATCAAGGGGCAATTTCAAATCAAAGGGTACGGAAGTCAATTCATGAGCTCATAAACAAGATGGAAGGGAGAGATTAGTCTATTCAAGCTCTTCATTAGCTCACTCTCAAGCTTAGTACACGTCAGCCTGGAGAAAGCACACAAGGATGTGGGTTTTGCACTAAATGCTCTCACACAACTAGCACAAGCTGTCACATCAAAGAATGACAGCTTGGCAATCCGTGTGAGTGTGCATTTGATCCTACGGCTCAAACTTATGATCTAATGATTGAAGAAAATGAATGGTATAGATTCAGAGGAGCGGGTGCATCAAGAGAGACTAGAACCTTCTTTGGCTGGCTATAAAAAGGCCACACCATCACACACACACGATGTCTTTTTTCTTTTCTAGCCTTTTCACCTAGTGTAGTTTTTTATTGTAATTTTCTTTTAATCATTTGTAATTGTCTTTTATCTAATGTAATCAGAGTTTTTAGTTAATCAAAGTTAGTGTTTGCTTTTAAGCTTCTTAGTCTCTCTTTCAACTCATAAGCTCTCTAAAAATCCTATATGTCTCAATAAGCTAATAAGCTCATATTAAGCTCTTTCAGTCTATAAGCTGAAATGGAGCTTATTTAATTCAGTATTAATCATATCTAAACCTTTAATCATCTTAACATATACTTGTGGATTGTTGAAGCTTTTTGGGAAGTTTGACCAATTATGGAAGGGTCAAAGAAGGACTTAACTCCTAGCTTATTTATAAGCTAGGAGAGCTTGTAGCTGCTTTTTATTAAGTCCTCTTGTTTAGCTAGAGGAGAAAGTAAGTTTCATTTTTAAATTCCTTGTTCACTTTCAATTATAGCTTAATATTTACTTATATGCTTGCTTATTGATTAATTGCTTATTCAGTTTGCTTATTAGTGCTTAATAATCCTTAATCTAGCTTATTAAGTATGTTTGTTCATTTTTTTAGCTTAATCATTTTAGATCATAGTTTTCTATATAATTTGTCATTAAACCTTAAAAAACCAAAAATAAGAAGTTATAGATTAGATCTTAATTCTAGCTTAAAGTAGTTGTTAAATTGTGTTAATTAGGTTTGAATTAAGCTAGTTAATGTCTGGTAATCAAGTTTTCCTAATTAGTTTTCAATTTAAGAGTTTTTCAATTCTGTCTGCTAGCTAAAGGGGTGTTTGGTTTAAGGTGTTTTGACCATCAAAAGTCAAAATGACTTGTTCAATTTGTGTAGGATAGTTTTGTTATCAGTATAGGATAGTAGATAATCAATTTCCATAGTTTAGTTTTCAAAATTTTAAGAGTTTGAGCTTATTTTAAGCATGCCAGCACCAGGGCACTTTTAGTCTTATCTTGTTACTTATGAAACTTTGATCTAAGCCTTTCAAGGGTTGGATCTTGCTTGGTCTGTGTTTTAGCACTCTATTTGAGTGTGTTTAGTGCAGTAGAGACCACAAGGTCACCTGCACTATTGTTTTGCACTTGTGCAAAGTGCATCAGCAGGAACCAAGTTGTTCCTGCTGTTACTTTTAGTTTAATTTTTAGCTAGGTAATCATAGGCTTTAGCTCTTAAGGTTAGAATAGGATATATAGTAGCTACAGCTTAATATAGATTAGGACTTAAATTTTATTTTCTAGCTTATTTTCCTAGCTTATTTTGCTGTCAAAATTCAACTAAGAAAATCAAAAATACCAAAAACAGTAGGTAATTAAGTAGTTTCTTAAATTGTTAATTTTAGCTTAAGGTATTTGTTTTTATAGCTTAAATAGATAGTTTATTAGTAGTTGCATAAGTCCTCAGAAGCTCTTAGTCCAGTATTGCTTATTGAGCTTTTGAGCTTAATTGGTTTTTGTGCTTATTTCTTTGTTTTCTGAGTTTGCTACCTTGCCCTTCATTTTCAGCTATAATCTAGTACTCTAATCTCTATTTTCTTTTCTCATCTAGTTTAAGCAACTCATAAGCTGTCTAGAACATCTTTCCTTTTTCATTTTGAGCTTATTTTGAGCTTTTTATAGCTTAATTAGTAAAACCTTGAGAAAACCACTTGTTTCTGTAATCAGCTTATTGATAAGCTCTTATTGAGCTTATTTGTGCTTTTCAGCCCTAAGTGCTTTTGTTAAAATTGTTCACCTCCATCTGTTCTCCAACTTTGCTTCTTTAAGTTTTTCATTTTAAGCACTTTTTAAAATTCAAGTGCTTAATGGACTTAGGGTGTAATCGGGTTGGGCCTCAGGGTAGTTTTTGTAACTTTTAAGTTTTAATTGTTTTCTCCGTTAGTCCTTTGTTTTGCACTGTTAGTCCTTTAAGGACTTGCATAGTTAGTCCTTTATTAGTATAGTTAGTTAAAGTTTCTATTTTAATTAATAATTAGGTTAAATTTTTAATTAGTTTAATTAAAGTTTAAATAATAAAAAATTAGGGCTTTTATTTTTATAAATTTTCTGCATATTTTCTTTTTCTAGTATAATTTTTATAAATTTTTTTAGGATTATATTTTTATTATTTATATTATTTTTAAGCTTTTAATTAGTATTAAATCTTAGAAAATTCATATCTTAAAATCTAAAAGCCAAAAATAGTGATTCTTTTTTCTAAAATTTTCTT
>BQNB010047194.1:0-36407 GCA_026074375.1 Tanacetum coccineum | reverse complement strand
ATTTGGCAGTTTTTGTCTGTTTTTGGTTATTTAAGCTCATTTTTGAAGGTAAAAGATATGTGTAATTAAGCACATATCAGGCCTTCTTATACTGCTCACCCAAAATCAACAATTTATTGTGCTAGACCATGGACATATTTTCAAAATCAAGCACAATCAACAGTTCACAGGCCCTTTTACAAGAGAAAAACATTAACAAAAAGGTCTTATAATCAAAATGTTAATACTGGTAGGCAAAATGTTAATACTGTTAGGTCAAGGGAGTTTAATGCTGTTAAGCCCTCAGCATGTTAGGTTTGGAAACCCATCAAACCCAATGGTGCATCACTGGTTTTCAACAAATATAATTACATTGATGCACGAGGCAGATCTAAGTCAGTAATGGCTTGGGTCCCCAAAGAAAACTAACTTGATAAGTTTTATGTGCAGAGAAATTCATAGTTAAAAGATAAAGGATTTGTTGATAGTGGATGCTCAAGGCACATGACTGGAAACATAGCCCATCTTTCAGATTTTAAAGACTTTGATGGAGGTTATGTTACTTTTGGTGGAGGAGCACATGGAGGCAGAATTACTGGTACTGGTAACCTTGATTTTTAGGATGTATACTTTGTCAAAGAGTTAAAGTTCAACCTCTTTAGTGTCTCACAAATGTGTGACAAAAAGAACTATGTTCTTTTTACTGACTCTGAATGTCTTGTCCTATCTCCTAATTTTAAGTTGCCTAATGAAAATCAGATACTTCTTAAAATTCCTAGACAGAATAACATGTACAGTTTTGATATGAAAAACATAGTTCCTAAAGATGGTTTAACTTGTCTAGTTGCAAAGGCTACATCTGAGGAATCAATGTTATGGCATAGGAGGCTTGGTCATGTCAATTTTAAAAATATCAATAAACTTGTCAAAGAAAATCTTGTAAGAGATTTGCCTTTAAAAAGATTTGAGAATGACCAAACATGTGTTGCCTGTCTTAAAGGCAAGCAACATAGAGCCTCTTGTAAGACCAAGGCCTTTAGTCCCATTACTAAGCCATTGTTTATGCTACACATGGATCTTTTTGGTCCAACTTTTGTTAGTAGTTTAATGCATAAAAAATACTGCTTGGTAGTTACTGATGATTATATAATTTTCATGGGGTTTTCTTTTTAAGAACTAAGGATGAAACTAGTGAGATCCTTAAAAACTTTATCAAAGAGATAGAAAATCTAGTGGATAAGAAGGTTAAAATAATCAGAAGTGACAATGGGACAGAATTTAAAAACCATGTGATGGATGAGTTCTGTAGAGAAAAAGGTATCAAAAGAGAATATAGTGTAGCAAGGACACCTCAGCAAAATGGTGTAGCTGAAAGAAAGAATAGGACTCTCATTGAGGCTGCTAGAACAATGTTAGCTGACTCTAAGTTACCTACAACATTTTGGGCAGAACTGATTCTACGCTTGTTTATGTACAAAATAGGGCTTAGGTAGTAAACCTCATAACAAGACTCCTTATGAACTCTTTAGGGGTATTAAACCAACTATAGGCTTCATGAAACCATTTAGATGTCATGTTACAATTCTCAATACCTTAGATAAGTTGGGCAAGTTTGATGGAAAAAGTGATGAAGGTTTTTTTGTTGGGTATTCCTTAAGTAGCAAAGCTTTTAGGGTATACACTTTAGAAACAAGGGAAAAGAAAAGTACAGGAAAACTTGCATGTTGGGTTCTTAGAGAATAAACCTATGTTAGAAGGAAATGGTCCAAAGTGGCTGCTTGATCTTGATTCTCTAACCCAATCAATGAATTATGTACCAGTGGTTGCAGGGACTCTTTCTAATGTTTCTGCAGGTATACAAGGAGTTTCTGAGTCCAACACATCTTCTCAACAAGATCAAGATTGTATTGTCATGCCAATTTGGAAGGATGCTTCTATTGTTGATGATGCATCACTCAAAACTGTTGCTGATGCAATTAACAAGATCGAGATGGACTCATATGATTGCAGTCTTCAAGGATAATGGTACTGATGATCAACAAGTTAATACTGCTAGTCCAAAGTAAATACTGGTATAGAGAAGTTAGTAACTGATGTTGCCTGAACAATAAATACAGCTAACTCTAAAGACCGGTTGATGGGACCAATTCCTACAACTGAAGACACACAAGTGGAGGATCAAGAAATTGAATTGGGAAATATTTCACCATCTTATGCAGTTTCTTCCACTCCTCATACAAGAATTCACAAAGGATCATCCAATTGATCATGTGATTGGAGGATGTGCTCCAGTCTTCTGATCAAACAAGAAGGATGCCACTTCTATACCTGAACTAGGATATTCTTGGTGCCCATATATGAAGAAAGACTCACCAGGACCTACCTACATGCCTTTTGCTTGTTTTCTTATCTCAAGAATAACCAAAGAGAGTTTCTAAGCTCTTAGTGGAATCCTGCTATGGTAGAAGGCAAATGCCAAGAAGAAACCTACAGCTCAAACTGCAAAATGTATGGGTTCTTGTAGATTTGCCTAAAGGTCATAGGGCTATTGGTACAAAGTGGGTCTACAGAAACAAGAAAGATGAAAGGGGAATTATTGTCAGGAACAAAGCAAGACTTGTTGCCCAAGGACATACTCAAGAAGAGGGTATTGACTATGATGAGGTTTTTGCTCTAGTGGCTAGAATTGAGGCAATAAGAATATTTGTGGCTTATGCTTCTTATATGGGTTTTACAGTCTACCAAATGGATGTTAAAAGTGCTTTCCTATATGGTTAAATTGAAGATGAGGTGTATGTATGTCAACCTCTAGGTTTTGAAGATCCTGACCATCCTGATAAAGTTTATAAAGTTGTAAAAGCACTATATGGACTTCATCAAGCACCGCAAGCATGGTATGACACATTGGCACTTATCCTTTTGAAAGTCAATGTGATTTGCAAAGAGGACAGATTGATCAAACTTATTCATCAAAAGACCAAAAGGGGCATAATATTGCTTGTTCAAATATATGTAGATGACATCATTTTTGGATCTACCAAGAAGGAGCTTTGTGATGAGTTTGAGAAGCTTATAAAGGATAAGTTTCAGATGAGTTCTATAGGAGAACTCACCTTCTTTTTTGTATTGCAGGTCCAACAAAGAAAGAAAGGCATCTTTATCAGTCAAGATAAATATGTCCATGAAATTTTGAGAAAGTTCAACTACACAGATGTGAAGTCTGCCTCCACTCCCACAGATTTGGAAAAGCCCTTGGTTAAAGATGCAGATGATGATGATGTTGATGAACATCTTTATAGGTCTATGATTGGATCTTTGATGTATCTCACAACATCTAGACCAGATATCATGTTTGTAGTATGTGCATGTGTAAGGTTTCAGGTTTCTCCAAAAACTTCCCATCTCTTAGCTGTCAAAAGAATCTTTAGATATCTTAAAGGCAAACCATCTCTAGGTCTTTGTATTCACGGATTCCCATTAGAGTAGTTGCTTACACTGTATGACTAAGCAGGAGCTACACTTGAATCGGAAGTCAACCACTAGAGGTTGTCATTATTGGGAAATAGGTTTAAATTTCTTGTCAATGACAAGAAACAAACTATTGTTGCCATTTCTACAACTAAAGCTGAAATGTGGCAGGCTGCAAGTTGTGGAGGGACAGTTCTCTGGATCCAAAACCAATTGCTGGATTATGGTAATAATTTTATAAACACGGTTATTTATCCATTGACAATACTAGTACTATCTGTTAATAGAAAATACCGTACACACTCTAAAACAAAACATATAGGAGATTAGGCAACACTTTATAAGAGATTGCAATTTGGCCTTAAAAAAAAAAAAGTTGATTCCCAATGGCTAAAATAAACACTCAACTAAATGTAGCAAGACTTCTTACAAAAGGTTTTATATGGCAGGTAGATATTTCAATACTTTTGGTCTCAAGTATTGGAATGCTCAATTCCCTAAGGCCTCAAATCTCCTGTTTGTTTTGTAAAGTTTGTTTAAAAGTTAGTATTGTTACGTTTGTAAATAAATACTGCTAGTTCTAATTATGTTACTGCTAGTTATATATTAAAAACTGTTTTTGTTAAAACTGTTACTTTAAAGTTAGTCCCTGTCTGGTATTTCTATGTATCTATGTTAATTCTGTTAGTAAAAACATTAATACTAGTTAAACAAGAACATGTTTAGATTAATGTTTTTTTCTTGGTTTTGAAGCTAAACTTTTTTTAGGATAAACAATGAAGTGTGTCATTAGTTACTCCATAATGTATTATTTGCGGGGAGGCAAAATGCTGGTTGTTCTTGAAGTGTTGGTTGTGACACCGCACAACAAATGGTCATCAGTTCACCATGTCTAATAGACATCAAGAATTGACTAGTCCAGAGCAAACGGCTACTGGTAAAGACTTCTCAAATCCGTTGATAGTTGATAGTTTACTCAAAACTATATGGTCATCAATGCACCATGTTTTTACAATGAAGCATTGGCTAGTCCAAAGCAAACGGCTATTGGTAAAGACTCTACAAATCCGTTGATAGTTGATAGTTTACTCAAAACTATATGGTCATCAATGCACCATGTTTTTACAATGAAGCATTGGCTAGTCCAAAGCAAACGGCTATTGGTAAAGACTCTACAAATCCGTTTATAGTTGATAGTTTACTCAAAACTATATGGTTATCATTGCACCATGTTTTACTAATGAAGCAATGGCTAGTCCAAAGCAAACGGCTATTGGTAAAGACTCCTCAAATCCGTTTATGGCTGGTAGTTTGCCAAAAACTACATTTATGTGTGAATTTGTGAGCTAAAACAAAAGAGAGAATTGGTGAGCTCAAAAACAGAAAGAGAGCTATGTGAAAAATAGACAGAGTAAAAAGTGAGCCAAAAGAATTGAGAGATGAAAGGTGAGCCTAAAAACAGAAAGAGAGATTGTGTGAAGTTATTCTTTTAGTCTTACAAACCTTTGGAGTTTGTACTGCTTATGGGTGGAGAAGTTAATACTGCTAGGCATTTTTTTTGTACTGCTAGGCCAAAGTTAATACTGCTAGATGACCGTTAGTACTGTTTGGGCCTAACAGATTTTTCGTTAATTAATAGAGCCGTTGAGATATTTCCGCCAAATACCTATGGAATAGGGGTTTGACCAATTGGACTTTCGTGCATCTACTATATATTCAAATGAGTTATTCACGATAACTTCAAATTTCTTTATATTGGTCAACTAATATCTCTCTGTTTTCTCTATTAAATTGCAATTAACTTTCTCCAGCCTTCATACTTACATACACGATCATATCCCACTCTATTACTCACAGTTTTACTCATGGCAAGTTTGGATTTTTGTGACAAGCACAACATGGTAGCGTTTCTGGAAAAATCTACGGGAAGTGCAGGGTTTCATCAGATAATAGATTTTCTCAATCAAAGTCACATTTGCTATGCACTCACCAAGAAGCCAGAGGTTTGTGTCTCCTTTATCAAACAATTTTGGAGGTCTGCTGAGGCTTTCTTAAAATGATTGAAATGGTGAAGTCAAGATAAATGCTAACTATTGAGGACACTCCTGTCTAGCACCTGAAGGTCTTTAGGCCGACATCTCAAGTTGGCTGATCAAGATGGTATTACTTCTATTCCAACTACAGAGATCTTTGAGCAATTGGCGCTTATGGGATATCACACTGACTCAGATAAGTTAACCTTTCAAAAAGGTGCCTTTTCACCTCAATGGAGGTTTCTTATTCATAACATTCTTCATTGCCTAAGCCCAAAGAAGACTGCTTAGGAGCAGTTTAGTAGTAATATGCAGCCTTGCCATTATATGGTTTACCCAAATAGGAAAGTTTAATTTTCTATGATTGATCATTGAGCACATGGTGTTCTAATATCTCTAGTCGCATAAGTTTTTTGTTGTAACCCTAGGTTTATTCAGATATGCCTAGAAATGCAGAGACACCACCTTCAACAACACACAAGAATATATCATGTTCCATCTCTTAGTATGAAAGTGTTTAGTAATATGAAGAGGTCTACCAAGGGATTTTCAGGACAGGAGGTTGCTTTATTCCCAAATATGTTAGCTGTTCCTACACCCTCAACTTTACCTTCCAGAATCACATCTTCACCTTCCCCTACACCTTCACCTTCACCTGAACCAAAAAAAAAAAAAAAAAAAAAAAAAAAAAAAAAAAAAAAAAAATATCCCAGCTCATACACCATCACCTACTCAACCTTCTCCTACACAACCATCACCTACTCAACCTTCACCTACTCAACCATCACCTACTCAACCATCACCTACTCAACCATCACCTACTCAACCATCACCTACTCAACCATCCCCTACTCAACCCTCACCCACACAACTATCACCAACACAACCTGGCACAGAACACCATCCTCCTACACCCCATGACTCACCTCTCCATGCTGTTCACTCACATGGAAGTGATGAGGGTAGTTTGAAACTTCAAGAATTGATGAATTTAGTTACAACTCTTTCTGACAGGATTGGAGTTTTGGAGGCTGACTTGATGAAGACAAAGAAAACCTATAGTTCTGCTTATACTAAGATTATTCTCAGAGTCAAGAAGCTAGAGTCTCAGATAAAGATTAGGAAAGCAAGGACGTACGAAGCTAGGGTTGTTCTTTCAAAGATGAAGCCTTTGAAGATGATTCTTCCAAACAGGGGAGGAAGTTATCTGAATGAAGAGGTTCAAGAAAAAGCAAGTACTGACACTGAAATATTCATTCAAGAAGTGACTCCAACTGAGTCATTCAAAGATCAATAAGGCAAGGTGAGAAAGAAGAGATGAAGTTATACTGCTGGTGCAAAGCAAGGTACAGCTAGTGAAGAAGTTCCAGAGTTAGTAACTAGCTGAGGAGTAAACCTTAGTACTTGCTGGAGGAACTGGTTACCCTATACAAGGATGAATAGAAAAGGTCAAGACAAGATAAGGGAAAAGCCATAATGATAGAGGAAGAGCCTAAGAAGAAATCTAAGAAGGACCTTAAACAAGAAAGGTTAAGTTATGCTAAAGCAATCAGACTTGAAGAGCAAATGAATGAGGAACAAAGAGCTCAAATTGCTAGACAGTGGGATGAAGAAGAAAGGAAAAGAACTATGGATGAAGCCAAGACTGCTAAGAAGATAGATTGGAATGACCCTTTAGTCATCAGATATCATACTCCAAAAAATGAAGCTCCCCAAAAAAGAAAAAAAAACCAGTTTTGTTTTTTTTTTGTTTTTGCCCAAGCAAGAAGAAATATGATCAAATATTTGAAGAATCAAGGGAACTACAAGATCAATGACTTCAAGGGAATGTCCTACAATGACATTAGGCCAATATTTGAAAAGGTGTGGGATTTTAATCAAAATATTGAGCCTATGGATGCAGATCATGGAAGTGAAAAGCAAAAGTCTCCTACAAAAGAAAAATCTCCTAAAAAGGTTATGGAAGAAGAGATTGATACACAAGAAGAGTTGAAAGAAGGTGTTAAAGAACCTGGAGCAAAGAGAAAGAAGTCCATTCCTAGAAAAAGCACAAGGAAGAGACAAAAGCTAGAAGAAGATGCTGAGAAAGATGAACTCAAAGGATTTTTGGATATAGTACCAAGAGAAGAGGCTCCTATAGAGGTTGAATCTATATCTACAAAGTTTCCTATTGTGGATTGGAAGACATGTGTTTTGACAGAGACTTTCATGTACTATCAAGTATTCAGAGGAGATGGAAGTTCAAAGAATTATAAGATACTAAGTGAAATGCTTGAAGATTTTGATAGATTGGATGTAGAAGAATTGTTCAGATTAGTCAAGGAAAGATATAGTACTTCAAGACCAGAAGGATTTGATCTAATGCTTTGGGGAGATCTACATACTTTGTTTGAGCCTGATGAAGATGATGAGATTTGGAGAGATCAGCATGAATACAATCTGTTAAGCTGGAGATTATGTGATTTTTGTGGTATCCATATTTTGTTGATGGAAAATGGATTGGCAATTCATATGTTGATAGAGAAGAAGTATCCTTTAAGCCAAGAGATGTTAACAACGAAGTTAAGTAAATAAATTAGAGTAGATCTTGAGAGCTCACAGCATTTGAACTCCTCAGGTTCATAAGATCTCAAGTGCAGAAGTGACAGAATTGTTTGAAAGAATCATCAGCAGAGGAAGAAGACTAGAAGAGTTTATTCAGAAGAAACTTGATGATTTGAAGGACAATCATAAGTTTAGGGGAGGATTGTTAGGAAATAAATCTTCATAGACTTAATATTGCCAACAGTACTAAAGGAGTTAGTACTGCAAGTACAAAGTTAGTACTGCCAGTGTTACTTAATACTGCTAGTAGAAGAAGTTAGTACTGCTCAATGGTCAAAGCTGCTAAACTGAAGATAAGAATGCATGGAGTTTATTTCGGAATATTTATATTTGAATTGTAACTGAACCTAAATGATAGGCTGATATCTTTGTAAAGGGCTCCTTGTATTTCTATAAAAGGAGATCCTAAGTGTAGTGTAAATTAGAACTTTAAGATATACTTTTCAATTCATAGAAACATTCAGAGAGTAAATTTGTAATAGCTTCAAGGTTTGTAACCCTAGTACTTCAAGAGTACTCGTATTATTTCAATAATATTGAAGCAGTGTGTTTTGTGTTCATTGTTTGTTTTTGTCATTACTGTTCCATTAATAAACTTCTCTAGAGTATCAAAGTGTAGATTCCGCATACACTTTGGTATACATACAAAGTCTTAATCTTTGTTATTTTGGATTCTTCCAAGGTAACAAACTCTTTACTACGTAAAGAATCGATCAAGGCGTGGGATCAACAACCTTTGTGTTGACTTTTTAGCATGTTTATCTCAGGTAATTGAGCAAGTTGCGGCACATAGTGGCATGGACTCAAAGATGGTTGAACTGTTATCATTCAAACTTGATGTTTTAGATTTTAGGACCTGCATTTTGTAAAAACTCTGATATAATGATGATAACTAAATTTTTCCAACAACGTCTCTTTTAAAGTTGTTTTCTATGATTATGATTGTTGTATCTATGAAGTAATACCCTAGATTAGCTTCCGCTGCTATATTGTAAAAATAGGGGTGTTACAATTTGATCCATAAACGACAAAGGGAAGTGGTCTTTCCGGGTGGCTTCGTTCAACTTACGATAATCAATACAAACTCTCCATCCCGTTACAAGTCTTGTTGGTACTAACTCATTTTCATCATTGGTCACTACGGTCATCCCTCCTTTCTTTGGCACACAGTGCACTAGGCTCACCCAAGGACTATCCGAGATTGGGTAGATCAATCCAGCGTCAAGAAGTTTTTCAACCTCTTTTTTAATGACATCATGGATCTTTGGATTACCCTTCTCTGATGTTGGACAACTGGTTCATAGTCTTCTTCCATTAGAATTTTATGAGAACAAAATTCCGTGTTAATACCCTTTATGTCGGAGAGTTTCCAAGCAATTGCTCGCTTTCAGGACTTTAGAACCTTTATGAGAGCGGTCTTTTCATCGACACTCAAATCTTTGGCAATTATGACTGGCAACTTGTTGTTTGTCCTTCTAAAAATGCTATTCGAGATGAGGCTGGAAGTCCCTTAAGTTTCGACCTCGGGAGGGTTCATCAATCGAAGATTTGGCAGTTTTAGCTTCACATAGTTTAAGTTCCTTTCTGATTTTCGGCAAATAATTTCCTTAGTTCGGAGGTGGTGAAGGATCACTATTAAGGAGTGCTTCGAGAATAAGAATGTCCCCCTCTGGGTCATAATAGGATTCATCAACTTCCGGTGAAGTTGGATCATCGGCTAGAGCAAGAAAAGCATCAGCTTCTTCTAGAAGTAGAAAATCACTATCCCCGAAAGGAGTGAGAGTCGGAGAAGAATTTGAAACTATCGGGTCATATCCGGGAGTGGGATTGCCACTGCGATCACGTCTGAAAATCCTAGAACTTCCTGGAATACCCTCATAAGCTAATTCAACACGTCGATTCGGTTCGCCGGTCCATTCTTATAAATTAACTAGTATCTCGAAGTATGACAAGATTATAAGTATGCCTCATTATCTACTCGAAGGGTTAATTCACCTTCGTACACGTCTATCAAAGCACGACTGGTCTTAAGAAAACACCTCCTGAGAATTAGAGGTACTCGAGGGTCTGGTTCAAAATCTACTACCACGAAGTCGCTGAAAAACTGGAATACACCAACTTTAAGTTTGACATCTTAGCAAACCGATAGGTCGGGAATCGAACGGTCCGCTAGTTCTAGTGTCATGCACGTCAGAGTCAGGTTTGGAAGGTTGAGCTTTTTCTACACGGAAAATGGCATGGGATTTATGCTTGCGCCAAGATCGGCCAAGGCTAAGCACTCATCCATTCCGGGAAATTTACATGGAATAAGGAATCTGTCGGTGTCACCAAGTTTTTCGGGTAACTAGTTAAGTAATGACCCACCGATACAATGTTCGTTCAAAGGGGTTCTAGCCATTCCTTAAGCTTTTCTTTATTTCCGATTAAGGCTTTAAGAGTTGAAGCAAACTTAGGCATTAGAGTCAAAGCATCCATGTGAGTCCCTTAGGAATAGATCTCTACAGCCTATTAAGGATGATAGCCAAGAAGTATAAATACAATTGACTATATAGAAACACTGATTATGAATACTATGTGTTAATGCGGAATCTTAACACAAGTACTAAGAAAAACAATGTAGTACTAAATAATAACTTCTATTAATCTGCTTTGAATGATTACAGATTACTAACTATTTAGATATGATTTTGCTATGAGATATCTTGAGGTCGTCTGTCTAACTATGCCAAGAGGGATCCTTTTATAGACTAAGGATAAACCCTAACAGAACAGGCTTACAAAACGCATACATATCTTTTCCTAAGATATCTCATACATATCTCTTAAACGGTACTAACTATTTTCTACTAACGGTACTAACTAACTGATCAGTACTTAACATTTTGTACTGTCAGTACTAACTATAACTATCAGTACTAACTATTTGTACTGTCGGTACTAAGTTAGGAAAACATAAATCCTAACAATCCTCCCTTAAACATGAATGTTGAACTCTTTTAACTTCATGTTTCTTCAAATTTATCTTCTTTAAGCTCTTAGAGGATGTATCCAAACACTCTTATCATTTCTTGATCTTGTAAACTCTATCCTTCTTCAGCAGCAACTTTGTCTTCTCAGCAACACAGCAACATCTTTTCAGCAACAATCCAACTAAGTTGGCTTTGTAGTTTTTGGCAAACTACCAGCCATTAACGGATTTGATGTTCCTTTACCAGTAGCCGTTTGCTCTGGGATAGTTAACTCTTCATTTTAAAAATCATGGTGACTAATTACCATACAGTTTTTGGTAAACTGTCAACCATCAACGCATTGATTTGTCTTTACCAAATACCGTTTTCTTTTGACCTAGCCAATGCCTTCATTGCCATAACATGGATGCAATTGAAAAACCATGATTAGTTTTTAGCAAACTATCAGCTATCAACAAATTTTGATTAGTCTTTACCATGAACTGTTTGATCATGGACTAGCCAACCACTCACCACAGAAGCAAGGTGAGTTGAGAACCCATACAATTTGGTAAATTCGTCAACCATAACGGATTTGAGATGTCTTTACCACAAGTCCGTTTTGCTTTATAGACTACCAGTTTCTTTATGCCTGTTAAGCATGGTGAACTGATGACCATTTGTTGTGTGGTGGTTAGCCAACACTCAAACCCTTCTCAATCCCATCAATCTTATTCTTCAGGTTCTAACTCTGCAAGTATCTTCTTGATAAACCTGATCAACTCTAATGCCATAGTACTGTCTTCTTCAGACTCTAACTTCAATTTTAGCATTCTCATCAGTACTTCCTTTCTCAAAGGATACTTTTTTTCTACCAGCATATGAATGACTAATCCTGTTTCAGTCACTAAGTATGTACCCCTGAAGAACTATGCAACTTCCAACTCACTATAATCCTAATCTACCTATAGAATTCCAAAACACGTTTTCATTAAAAACATCTGGGTTGAACATAACCAACAAATTCTCCCAAAGTACTCTGTCAAAACCTTCAGTATCTCAATCTTGAAATCTGTCCCATTACAGTTGACCATGAAATAATAAAGTGATGATTCCGTTACATCTTGTTATCTAATGGTATCAAAACTTGTCATCATTTGTCAATTCCATTGATTATATTATGTTCAACTCTGGATACTCTCCTCATACCTTTGCAACAAAAATTTTCATCCTCGATTATATGGGCATCAGTACAATCAACATCTTAATATTATGTAACCATTCATTACCATATCATGTTTTTATGCTTAGGTAAGACGATTTATGATCATCTTATTGAAATGAATTAGAATGCTTCTTCATTTGAATAAGGAAATTATAAATCTCTGAACTATGAATTTATAAATTCTCAGTTACAAGGAGTTGAACGCTTCTTTTTGTAAGTGATAAATTATAAATAAGTAGGCTTAAGTATATAACATATGTACAAACAAGTTTCTTTCAACCCGCTTGTGCAAACAATTCCTTAATCATTATCTTCATTTTTATCATTACCTTCATCATCTGTGCATTTAAAAATCTGTATCTCACGTGATTAGCAACTCTCATATAAATTTACAATCATTCCTTGACATCACTCATCCCATGATCTCCGTATTCTAAAATTTTCTCTTATATTCTGCAACGTAATAACAAGGAAACACACAAGAATCTATACAATGTCAAATGATTTCAATACCACTAGGTATGAAAATTTCGACAAAGACTTGTGATAGCATTCTTATTTGATGTTGACTTTTAAAGGTTAATGAATAACGATTCTTTACGATCAGAGTGGCGCAGCAGAAGCGTGGTAGGCCCATAACCCACAAGTTCCGTAAATCGAAGTATTTCATCACCCAGATTCTAATCTGGAGAAATTCTACTTACTATCATCAAAAGGTGTGGTCTTGAAAATAAGTAGACGTATGAAAAGAGGTAATTATAATTATGGTGTACAACATAATTATAAATGCATCACACACGTGAACTTGTAACCTTGATTAACCTAAATTCATACCCAGTATCAATCTCTAAACAATACCACTATAACTTTTAATTAAATCTCGGGACGAGATTTCTTTAAGGGGTGGAGACTATAACAACCCAAGAATTTTCATCAAATGCAAAACCTATTTTACTATGATCATAATTGTACGGGGAAATTTTTCGCTTTATTACATTACTTATATATCTCAGTATGTCATAACTAAAGTAGACGAGCTCACGCAACCTATCTATGGCAATCCTGTCTTCATATATGTCAAGCAAACATCACAATATGTCAAGTCAATAATATCATATCCTTTTATTACAAAGTCATTATTTCCTATAATGTACCATTCGCAATGTTATTCAAAACGGGCTCTAAACCATTATCTTATACCTCTAAACCCTAATTCATGAAGGGTAACCCTATGTGAATGACACAAGCTACTTAAACATATGACAAGTAATATGATATCTAACTTTGAATATAAATCTCTTCAAGTCAAAGTACAAATCTCTAAAAGCTCAATGTACAAGTCATTAAGCATGATCTCTAAAATAGCCGTTTTACCTCCGTTTTCATTCTAATTTCTTCACCACCACTTAAGCAAGATACTACACTCATTCTACAATACTTTAAGCCCTAATTTTTCTAATCTAAACTTTCTACATCTTTATGCACTCAAACCCTAATTCAAAAAACTCAGAAACTAGCCGAGTAAATCTACACTATGGACTGTTTCTTGGCTTTTATCCATTGTAACCCTAACAAACACTCAATTAAGTTGTAATAACTATTTTACAATCATATCATCATATTCAATCATATATTTCATCATTACATCATCATTTTCCTTCACTTGTAAGTAAAACTATCTGAGAAACCCTAAATGAACAATAATTGGTTCATTTAACCTGTTTACTTGTTTTAAACCATTCTAATCCCAAATAACCAACCAAGGGCCATTATAAACTCATAAAATGAGTTTAAAAATCATTATCTATCATTAACTTTTGGACAATAATCAGTGTGAAAGAAATAACAGCTAGAAAAACCTTTTACGAATCCAGAAAACCCTAATTATGCCCTAATTGTAACTTTGACCCGTTTTCTCAATTTCAACCCATTTTAACTTAAACCAACGACCCCCAAACTTCATTAATAATACTTTATTAGCTCTCAGGATCTGTAATCATCATTTCCTAATCAAAGTATGCAAAATTAAGCCAAGAAGAAAGTCAAGTAAAACCTAAACGAGCCTAGTTGAACCGTTCTCCCATCTTCTTCAATTCTAATCCGTTTTAAACCTGAACGAATTGCTAATCTTTGCTAATTACTTTAATCCCAGACCTTAACAACCTATTTCATCATTCCTTAATCATTTATAACACAATGTACACTTGTTAAACATTTGAAGAACGTCTCAAACCCCAAAATAGACACGGTTTACTTCTCATGACCATTTTGACCCTCTAAAATTGCTACCAAGTCAAAGGACCATTTGTGAACTCTTCTGATATCACTTAGTAGCAGCCTTATGCTCCTATTAGGACAATCCTTGGTCAAAATTAAGGGCACATGGCCTTCCTTTTTCTTCTTGTAAGCCGCGGCACCACATGGACAAAACAACACATCAAAGCTAGTTTTCTAGCTTATACACCACATCTACTAGCTTCTACACATCATATACTAGCCCCTACATGTGTCAAGACCAGATCTTATAAGTTTCTTAAGCTCTTTGATCTCAAAATAGTATAAATATTGTCCTTGTTTGTTCATTCCAATTCGCACCACCCATCTTCTCTCTCAAACCCAATTGGCAGCAATCCTTTGCTCCCTTATGATCCTAGGATCATTAAAGAAGTTCAAGAAGTAAAGCCTTGAAGAATTGAAGCCCCGGAGTAAAGATACAAGGCGTTTTTGTGGTGAGGATATACTACCCGAATACGGACCATTTCGACCATTTTTTGATCATTGAAGCTCAAACCCAGGTTTTGAATGTTCTACTTCTGCTCCTACACCCTTATAATGTTCATATGATCCTAAATATACTCTTGTTAAAATTTTATAACTCAATTCATGCTCATTTTCCATTTTGATCCAAAACCGTACACCCGAAACCCTAATTTCGCGTTTTTCTTAAAACTAAATGTTATAATGATTAAATATTGTTATAATCTATCCTAGCATGCTTAACTAATGTTAAAATAACCACTTTATTGATTAATGAAGGAATTTGAACTTAAAACCCGCGCGTTTACGTTTTGAAACCCTAATTTGATCCGTTTTACTTCCTAGCTTAACGAATCGTTAAATTAAACTTGTGTTATGTTAAAACTTCATATTTTAGTTTATTATAACTTATAAATGTCTAATGAAATGTTAAAATAAGCTTGCATGGCAATTTGGACATGTTTTGTAATTATAATCCATGCAAGGGGTATATATCGTAACTTTCGGAAACTTATAACTAAAGGGGCTGAATATGTCATTTTATCAAAGTTATAACTATAGGGGTCTATTATGTCACTTTTCAAACTCCAAGGTTTACTTGGTATATCAATAAAAGTTGAAGGACCAAAGTCGTAAAAATGCAAACCCTAGGGGTCTACTTGCATTTTCCAAACCAGGGTCTTAAAGATACATTTGTGGGTAAAAAGTATAAAACATGTTCAAAACCTCTCAAACATAAACTTTAAATTAACGCTTATACGTGCTTAACATTTCCAGATATTGATTAAAACGCTTAAAACCGATTATATCATATCACAATACTAGGGAGCTTCATATTAAGGAGTTTCATCTTGGTATTACGTTCTGATTGAGTTGTTGGGTTTACGATTTAAAGTGCCCTAGCTCCTCAAACGTTTACTGAATGACTTCTGAATTATGATGGCCCGAACCGAACGGTGATGCATAAGTCTAAAAATAAAAAAAGCTCTTCAATCAAATCATATCTCTTAAACCAATAGTTCTAATGTACAATCTTCCTAAGACTTGACATATTCTACTAGGTTGTGTGAGTGGGCTATTTACTATCATTTTACTATATCAACCTTCCCTGGTTAAGATTGTGATAAGGTCGTCAGCTTTCATTTCAGAATATTTATTACATCTACCTACCAGGTGAGTTCATAGCCTCGCTTTTCAATCATTTGAATGTTTTATAAACCCGCGAGGGGGATACATGCTTGTTACAAACTCTTTTATATACTCATAACAATGTGATTACTTTTCAAAGACTTAATGAATTCATAACCCCATATTTCAATCTTTTGAATCTTTATAAACCTGTGATACCTGCCCATTTAACCCCCCATGATATATTTACCATGAATGCAAGTGTTTCCATAATGTTTGCTACCAGACATGTATGTATCCACTATATATTATTGACCTACGTAGCTTCCTAGTGCCATTATTTTCCTCATATCATGAATCGATTATTACTATGCATTGCGACCTCTTATGAACGAGATTGTGAATAGATCTATTGGGGGTGACGGCTCCCATTTGTTATACCCATGCTTGGGCTAAGACAAACAACACTATATTGGTCCTAATATGTAACCTTGGCAAATGTTATCTATTCCGGGGCCTCAAGAATTTCTCACACTCCAAACGACCATAACATTGTCCCTAACCAATATCACTACGGTGATTTCCCTGTTAATGTATTGATGTCATGAGCTTAGGTGCAATAATAATGTTACCCTGATTTTCACATGATTTATTGTTTTCGTTCTTGCGAATTATTACCATTATAGTGACTTGCATTCAACCATATAATATTCAACTATTTTCCAATGATAATACGGTTCTCCATGATATTAAAAGTTCTCCATGATAATTATCCCTGCAATGCCAATATTTCCATTTTGATAACTTGTTTTCAACTATTACATTTCAAACCTATGAATTTCACTCAACCTTTGTGTTGACCCTTTTAGCATGTTTATCTCAGGTAATTAAGCAAGTTGCGGCACGAAGTGGCATTGACTCAAAGATGGCTGAACTGTTATCATTCAAACTTGATATTTTAGATTTTGGGACCTGCATTTTGTAAAAACTCTGATTATAATGAATGATAACTAAAATTTTCCAACAACGTCTCTTTTAAAGTTGTTTTCTATGATTATGATTGTTGTATCCATGAAGTAATACCCCAGATTAGCTTCCGCTGCTATATTGTAAAAATGGGGGTGTTACATCTTAACTCATATTTAACGGTGATTCCGTTTTAAACTTGGTTTGGAATAAGTGAAAAGTCGGGGATGATGAATTTATCTTTTTGAGCATTTTAGGATTGAAATGCGTCTTGTTCTATGACCCTAAAGTTATAAAAATAACGAAAGTCAAATAAGTTAGTTGCTTAAAAAGAAAAGTACAAAAAAATGAGAAAAAGGAAAAATACAAAAAGATTAGTGGTAGTTAGTGTAAATATATAAAAAAATGGTAAAAACGGGGCTTTTAAAAGCTTTTGATTCTTTAATTCCTCTCCATGAACACCTAGCTACTTTTTGAGGTAATTAGTCGAGAGAGATTGAGATTCTTGGTTTTCTTAAGTGTTTACTTATGGTATTGCGTGAGGATACGACAATATCTTAGTATGGGGGATTTGGTATGTGCTTAACTACACATACCATTTTCCATTAAAAACAGACTTAAATGACCAAAAACGTAGCAAGAATACATTGTGTTTGTATGTTTTGCATTTGTATTGTGCAGGTAACGAATATTTGAGAAAAGGACAAAAACAAGGCAAAAAACGACAAAAGACGATAAGCCACGAGAACGGACAAGATCGTGAAGTTCAAAGTCAAAATCAAAGCCCAAAAGTCAAAGTCAAAATTGACAGTAATAGTCAACCCCGAGAAGTAGCTTGGAAACGAGCATCGAAAAACCGTACCCGAAAAACTAAATACTAAAAAAAAAAAAAAAATAATAAAAAAACCCATTAAATGTGGGCCAAATGTGGGCCCAAACGTAACCCACCATAGTGGGCCGGGGTCAGCCTCGACTATTAATTATAAGCCTTATATCCTTTTAAAAACCTAAAATATTACCCGACCCAAACAAAAAAGGCCCCAAATGACGACTTAGATAATCTAAACCCATTTAACTTATCCCTTAAATGTTAAGTCCGTTAAGTCCCAAGGACCTGTCATGAACACGCTCAATACACCTTGAAGGCTGGACTTGACTAAAACCCTTATAAGACTTTATCACCACAAGGTCTTTCTAGTTTTTGCAATTTTATATACACGTTGATGGGACTGATTGGCATTTCCTCAAACCTTTACTCCCAAACAGTTACTTATAACCACTTTCCGCGAAAAAACCTATCACTCTTACCTTGTCACTTTTCCTCTTCCCTCTCCCTAAAACACTTAACCTCACATGTTTATCCAGTCAAAACGAACCCCAAAAACAGCCCCACCCCACATGGGCTCACATCCACGATGGCAATCCCTAACATCCCCATTGGTTAAAGGGTCAAGACAAGAAGATGGGTGGTTGTGATTGATTTGCTTAGAGCCAAAGGAAAATTAAAGGGCCAGGATGAAGGTTTTGAGTTATCTCACAAGAAATACACAACAAACACAACCTTGACAGCATATATAAGAGAGAAGACAGACATTGAAGACAGTAACTAGGAACTAGGATGTAGAGTAGTGTAGCTTAAATTTACTTTTCATGTTTTAAATTTATGTTTTAAGTCTTTTAATTTTCAGTCTTATTTACTTTCAAGCAGTGTACTCTTTTGAAGTTAATTGATGTAAAGACTTCCATGTGTTTTTTATCAATCTTGTAGAGTTTATATGCACTTAAGCTCATTTCTGTTTTTCAAAGCTCACACAAGCTCTCATTTACTCTTATAAACTGTCTTTTCAAGCTTTACAAACTCTTTTCCAAAGTTTTAAAGTGTTTAAGTTCTTTTACCAAAAGTCACTCATATGTGTTCAATTCATTTGGAGCATGGTTAATATTGGAAGGCCATGGTTTTAGAGCTTCATGGCGAAAAAGCATTAGGGTGTTTTGGGTGCTGAAATGTTCAAAGAAAAGTCTCGCAAAGGACTTGTAAGTTTCCTTAAAATGTCATTTTTGTACATTCTGACTGTAGACTGTCTTATTTGTTGCTTATTCTGCTTAATTTCCCTTATTGTTTGCTTTCCTCTAATTATTTATGTTGTCATTTGCTTTTTGAAGTTTGTTTATTATTCTAGTTATCTTGTTTCTGCACTAAAATATCCGTTATGATAAATCTGTTGCTTTCTGTACATCTTCTTTTAACACATTCTTCTGTTTATCCCCTGCTCTCAACGACTTGTTAATTCTGTTCTCCACTAACTCCACTTTTCATTGTTTTTATGTAATTCTGTCTTAAATAGCTTGTTACTGTTTGATTATCTATCTTGCTTTTTAGTGCTTATTTCCTGTTTCCAATTTCTTATTTGTTCTTCATTAATCTTAGTTTACATCTGTTTTCATATAACTCAGCTTTAATAATCTTTTTATTCTTAGAATTTGGATTATGCATACTTAAAGGGGTGTTTGGCATAAGTTTCAAAGTGGGTCAGAATTGAGTTTTAATTGGGTTGGGTTACTAAGCCAGCTTTAACTAGCTTATTTACGTAGATTAAAACTGTTTTTAAAGGTTGTCATTGTTTAAATTTCATTTTTTGGTTTAAGTAGTTATATTTAGAATTTTGGATTCTAGTTTTGTGGGATCAGCTTATCTTCTTAAGATTTTATCAAATCTTTGTTTTTGTCATTGTCATTATTGATTTTGAGTCTAAATATGCAGAAATATGACCAAGCTTAAGTATGAAATTTCCATTAGGAGTCTTAGTCAAATTCTGTCATGTCAGTCTAACTTATAAAAAGCAAATTTTCAGCCTTAAATCTAGATTAGTTTTAGTTGTTTTTAGAATATGAGCTTAAGATCATAAGCTCTTTGGTTGTCAATCTTAATCTGTCAAAGCTTATTTTGTATTTTAACTTACATTTACTAGCTTAATTTTGGGCTGCAAAAAGCCCATTTTTCTTTCAAATGCTCAACAAAAGTCAGCATGTTTAAGTCATTTTGTGCCTGAGTAAGTCAGCCTTTTTCAAGGCTTTTTGAGTTGCTTATTTGTTTTTCTAACCTATTTAATTGCTTTATTTAGAAAGCTTTTTATGCTCCACGCTTTAAGTTCTTAAGCCTTTAGAGAAGTCCTCATTAGGTTCCACTAAGGTGTTTAAAATTAAGCCCAAAATTGCCCCTTGGGCTGTTTTGTATGCAGTTTTGGCCATTTGCTTAATTGATTTTTAATTGTTTTTCAACCCATTTTCTTGGCTTATTTTTAATCATTTATTTTCATTAAAATCGTATTTAATTCATAAAAAACAGAAAAATGATCAAAAAATTATAATTCTTGTTTTAAAAATTTTCTTTTATCATTTAGGATTTAGGAAAATTAGATTTGTTTTCGTAGGGTTAAAATTTTAGAATTTTGATTTTTAAAGAACGGGATTTGATCCCGTTCTCGTTTTCTTCACGTTTTTAACTTTAAAGGCTTTCGTCTTAGGTTTTCCTTTGCTTGTTCTTGCATTATAGTGAGTTGGTTGTGTGCTTAATAGCAAGTTGTGTGAAATTTCTTGTTAGCGAGTTGGGTTTCTGTGCTCATCATAGCAAGTTGTGAATTGCCTTAGCGAGTTTGAAATATAATATTATTTTATTATGAACAAGCAACGGTGCTACTCAGTAGCGAGTTGAGAAAATTTTCATTAATATTAAAATATGCAACCCGCTATTTCAAATTTTCCAAATTTAATAGCGAGTTAAGTATTTTAATGAGAATATTCATAGCGAGCTGTCATTAGCAAGTTATCATTAGCGAATTGAATGCTTCTCATCTTAGATGGTTAAATGTGTGCTAGGCAACTCTGCTACTCTTAGCGATGTTAAAGAAGATTTTTATTTATGTTATAATTATTTAACCTCTTTTTCAAATTTTTCCAATTCGGGTAGGCGAAGTTTGTGCCGCGTTTCTATATATTGTCTATAGCGAGTTTGTCTGTAGCGAGTTAAGGGATCACTAATTGTCCTCATCTAGCGAGTTGACTTCTTTTGAGAAATTCTTCCTCAAACTCTTACACACATTTCTGTGTAAGTGTATGTCCTGCGGTTATGGATCTACTTGTGCAATATACTATGGGCTGACATGAACATTCCTCGCGAATGAGCTTCTGTTGAACAAGCTCAATGCTATCGCACCTCACGACAAAACTAGATGATCAAATTTTGCCAATTAAGAAATGGAATGTGCCCATCGGCGAAGAAGTAACTGCGTACGCATGTTACAAAAGTCTCAGAGGATATCCTATCTTACGATGTGGTGGCATTACTGAAAAACACCAATTTCTTCGGGCCTTCATGGGCTATCTTCTACGATTCTTGCTATCTTCATTCAGCAGGTTTTGGGACACCTGTGTTGTTAGAGACTCATCTACTAGGTCTGTACATTTGTCAGTTGGTATGTTGAGAGCAATGGTTCAATGTCACAAAAGATTATTTCATAGATGCTCTTGTATCCTCTAACATATGATAACATCCATTTTTGGCTCCACCTTCGGTGATTACTAGTATTCAAGTGATGTCAACATCTAGGATTACCCTAAGTACACTCAAGAAACGTATCATTTATTGCTTTTTATGTCAAGTTAATTCTCTTTATCAACCATGGAGAGCCATCCTATCCATGATCAACATGTGCCTTACAGGTAAAACTGTTGGATATGACAGGCCAAGACATCTTGTGCTTCAGAACTCTCTCTTGTGGGTGTAATCCATTCATGCTCTCCAACATTGACTATGCTAAAATGATTTAGGAAGAGTTTGTTCAATCCCATACAAACCTTTTCTCACTGACAGGAGAAGAATCTAAACTACGACTTCACGCGTGAAAGAAGAACGATTTAGCGTTCTCATCTGCTAATCCAAGCGTTGGTTCACCAAAACTAAACATCCATCCCTGATAACTCAAGCAACAACAGTGTACACCCAAGAATGGTTCGCCCTTCACTACTCACTTGTGACTGAAACTGTTCTGAACACCCTCAGTTTGTTGGAAAGGATGGTAGGGAAATATTGGCTTATACCGATAGTTGAGCTTTCTCACTGTGATTTTAAAGGTGTGGCTCCCTCTAGATGAATACTTGGGCTCGAGATTGCCAAGTATCAAAACATCTGTGATGAGAAACATTGGCATGGAAGCATGAAGGGTAGGAGCAAAACTGATTCTCCTTAAGCTACCAAGGGTTACTAACAAACCCAAGGCAACGAATGTTTGGTTTATATAGTCACAAAACCCTGGGGTGGGGGATGGTGACAAGGCTTGCCTACAGCACCACTTCCTTAAACATCAAACCAACACCGCCTTTATTTCAAACGAACCCTACAAGAAAGACAAGGTAAAATGCATAAACTGGTTAAGTAGACAGTCTTTGATGATGCACCATCCTCCACCAAATGAGCTAAAGCGGGTAAGGTGACTAAGAAATGCATGTCAAAGAGCTCTCTACAGTTGGTTGATGAGTTTGTTGATGAAGGTGTTCTAGAAAAGGAACCTGCCCATGATGATGAAGAGACAGACCTTCAACGGGCTTTGTAAAAAGCATAAACTGAACCCTCCAAGAAAGACCAAGGTAAAAAGCATAAACTGGTTAAGTAGACATCTGATGCACCATCCTCTACCAAATGAGCTAAAGCGGGTAAGGTGACTAAGAAATGCATGTCAAAGAGCTCTCTACAGTTGGTTGATGAGTTTGTTGATGAAGGTGTTCTAGAAAGACGAGCAGTGCCCATGATGATGAAGAGACAGACCTTCAACGGGCTTTGTAGCTAAGCCTAAAGGATCAAGGGGAACTACTAACTTAAAGGGACTCCGGGCTTGTCTGTTTGGTAAATTAGGGAAAACTACTATGGAGAATTCAATCGCATACCAGATGTACAGGAAAGGGAAAGAGAAAGTCGTTGATGAACAGATGCTCACGATCTACTCACCTTCACACTCCAAAGCAAGAAGAGCCCTGCCGATCCAATTTATCTTTATGAGGCACATCTCCTTTGCCCACTGAATCCTCTGGACAAGCTGAATCTCTTCTTAGAGCGGAAAATAGCTTTTGATTGAAGTTGAAACGCAATAGATGAGGAAGCGCCTGAGATCCATGCTGGAGATCAAGATGAAGGGCAGGCTAGACCAAACCCTGGTGAACAAGATGAAGGCCAGGCTAGACCAAACCCTGTTGAACAAGATGAAGGCCATGCTGGATCAAACCCTGGTGATGCTGCAGAGTCTTAACCTTAATCAAGTCATGTGGTTCATGTTGGACCAAACCTTGAACACATGGACTCAGAGGCCACTGATGCTTCAACTCAACAGAAACCTGAGTAAATGGATAAGGAGTTTACCACAACTGCTTATCCAAATGTTCAGGAGAACCTTAAACTCCTAACTAAAGATCAAGTGATTATCGAAGAACCTGAAAGCTCTACTGGAACCCTGTCTTCTCTATAAAATATTGACAAGGAAGTCAGCTTCACAAATCAGCTCTTCGTAGAGAAGCCACAAGAAGAAGAACCTGAGAAAACCAATACTAAATCAGAGGTCCAATCAATGGTCATGGTTCCTATTCACTAGGACACCTCATCAGTTCCTCCAATGACCTCTCCGGTTATTGATCTCGCTGTGTCACGCCAAGTCTCCACATCAGTTCATGCACCACTTCCAAAATCAATAGTAACAACCATAACAATCACAACAACAACATCTCTTCCACCACCACCACCTCAACTATAACAAAGTACCGGAGATCCAATGTTATTGAAGTGCATTGGTGAGCTTAAACAACATATGGCAGATCTAATACAAGATAACTTAGCCCTGGAGGAAAGCTTGGACAAACATGGGACCTGGCTATACAACTTAGAGAATCTCAATATTCCCTACAAGATGAGCCAAGCAGTTGATGAGATAGTCACTGATGCAGTAGACTGGGCAATGCAAGCTCCACTTTGAGCTCGCTTCAGGGATCTGCCCACTGTTGATATGAAGGAAATTCTTCAAAAATGGATGTTTAAAGACAACTCCTACAAGGCTCATGACGTTCACAATGACTTGTATGAGGCTCTGCAGAAGTCATTGGAGCTAGATTATTCAAATCAACGTCTAGCTGATTAGGAGGAAACTCGTAAGATGAAAAGAAAGAGACGTGAGTCACCAAGAACTCTTCATGGGTCTCCACCTTCACAGCCACCACCTCCACCTCCTCCAGCAGGCGCAACGGGTGCTCCAGGTACTTCAGGAGCATCAAGATCTTCTCAAATGCCTCTGCCTCCTCCTCCTCCATCTACTGGTACATCAGGATCTGCTCAGCAACAATGCGGTAAGGCTCCAAGCTCATCCAAGACTGCGGCCTCCACACATCAATCCATAGCTTTGACCATGTTTGACACTAGATACGAGTCAACCGGTTTTACGGATACTCATGAAACAACTTCTTCAAATGATCTGATGCATGATGATTCCATTCCCGATGAACAGGTACATTTATCTAACGATTTTGATGTTTTTTTTTTTATTTTTTTTTGAGCACTCCAGGAAATGACCACCTACCAAAAGACAATGTGAGAACAGACTGGTGGAAACCACTTCCTGAAGAAGAAAGACCAGCGACTCCTGAACCTACTTGGATCATTCCTTCCTCCAATGTGTTAGTGTTACAACAAAACTTGTTTGGTCTTTGCCATTGAGTTCAACCTTGAGCGCCACCTGCCTGATAACTCCTCTTGCTTGCTGTACAAACTAGAGTGTGCAGGACGACTTTATAAACTTGGGTACTGCCTTAATGTTGAAGCAAGACTGAGATTCACAAGCATAAGCTTCTATAAGGGCGGCTTATGAAGTTCGTTAAAGCCTTTTACGCCCAGATGTCATTCAACTTCTGTTCTAGATGAGTTTCTATAAGTTCTCGTTATCTCTTATTTTTTTTAAAGAGTGTCATAAGATGTCACAGATCAGGTTGACTGGAATGAACTCGCATCGGAAGGAGATCAAGTCCGAATCACTGTCCGACCACTACTCTTGGGGGTCTCCAGTCATGTCACTTATTCTAACACAATTCTTCTTCAATAAAGACTTGGAGTATTTGAGATATGGCAGCAAGGGAAGCAGTCCCGCACTATCGATTTCCAAGGATGAGGATTGCCTAGTTATCTGACTTTGGACTTTTGAACTGCGTGGTACCCGGGAGCAATATGATTGATGATGTATTGACCTATAAACATAAGTGCCAAAATATGCAATTCTCCACCTGGTGGTTTAATTCGACAGATAAGTTCTATATTTGACAGACTGGATTCTACGTAAGTGTCATAAAAGAAGTCAGAAACACATGCGGATTCTCAGTGTCGTCGAGCAGAATCAATGCATATCTCAAGCTACGGGTATGACTACTAGAGTAGAGGAGAAATTTCTCCTTATGAAGAGCTGACTTCTAAGAACACACGATTGCTAAAAAGGATTTCAAGAAACTGTATCCCAATGACTTTGAAGACCTAAATCTGCTCCTTCTACAAGGTTATCTCGATCATCTTCTTGGTTTAGACAAACGGATGTTATCTACTGCTGTCAAGCTATGGACCCAAAACTTAGTGATTCGACAGCGGGCGTTTTTGTTATTTGTTTTTGTACGGGTTTTTTGGGTTTAGGTTTTGGGTTGATTGTGTTTGTTGAAGCCTTGTTCACTCAGCATTGAAGAGCTACCAGACCACAGTTTGAATGTCTCTACTAAAACCAGGATGGATGCTACTAGGCTACGAGTTCAAGCATTGTGACTTTGTAGACCCAATCTATATAAGTCTCCTCGGCAGGAGTGTTCCCGATAGACAACAATTGATCTGAAAGTCATGAGGTTCAATGAGATATTACAAGTTCAGTGATGAAAAGTTCGACCATATTCTGGATAGCACTGGATTACAGAGTCAGGATTCAAGGTCTCAAAGCGGCTCAATCCGGGTATACATTACGTGATCTGATCAAAGGATGTGACAAGGAGCAAAGAGTTCATAGCGGCTATTGAAAGGCGACTGAAAACAAGACGGATCTACCGAAACCTAAAATGCTTTGTTGGTGGACGTGTTCGTGATATTGACTATAGACTTCTTCAGAGAACGGAATGATATCGACATTTCAGTTAAAAGGTCAATATCATGTGTATTATATTGTTAACTTTTGTAATGATATAGTGTGTGTAATCAGTGTTAATGAGTTCAGTTTTATGAATTTTTCATGAGTTTCTCGTTAAACTCCAAATTATTTATAAACTCATCATAACTGACACTAATAGGCTCCCTCACTAATTGAGGGGGAGCATATATATATATATATAGGTTCCAATATCGGCTTGTATTTAATCAGACCACATTTTATCCTACATTTTTCTAACATATTTAAATCAATTAAGATTCCTAATCTTCTAGTCAGGGTGTTTGATTCTTTTATTCATGGTGAGAGAAGTGTGATATTTACAATATTAATCTGTAGAATAATGTGGATCTATTAAGACTCAATCAGGTACTCTCCCCTCCCGTGCTTGTACCAAACAATTTCGAATATTGACGCACTTGTTGAGGGGGGGCGTTTCTAAATAATCAAAACAATCAAGGTACAACGGCTTTGATATCTATATCACAAGTACCTTGGTTGATTTTTCAACTGGTTTTATGGCAAATTGAACTATACCAAAAGACCGACCTTGTACTTACTTTATCGGAGTTATAAGGATGGTATGGTTAGGTATATGTTCCCATGATCTCTTTACGTCAGAGCCGGAGGAGGGGAGTGGGGATGTCTATCCCAGGGACAATTCATAGATTAAGTGTAGAAGTCCTTAGATATGAATTTACCAAAAGGTACGTACATGTGAGCTAAGGGAATAGTGCAGAATGAGATGGAGCTAGTACTTAGAACATACCCAACAAGGTACTGTAATGGACGTCTCAGGTTAGCACTAAGAGGTTGATAGAATGAAAAGAAAAGTGTAAAAGATAAAGGGTGAAAAGAAAGCAGCCCTCCTTAAACATTAGGCAGAAACCGGGTCAATACATATGCTGTCAGAATCACATGGTTGATTGCTGATATTGAAGACAAGTATCATGGACCCAGTGATACGTTGCACAACCCTCCCTAACCAGCTAACAGACTCCCTCTAAAGGATTCTTCTTTCATTCTTACGGAGATCAATACTTTTTCTATATCGTCTCTCTTACTTCTGGTTAGACGATGATTGAAAAGGTGGCTAGTCTGTTCCAGCCCTCCGACTACTAAAAACTAAAAGTGCACTATAGAGTCTAGAGCCATGAGATCATCCATAAATCTCGTTAGGACACTAATTCAAACTATGCTTGCTCATCACACACTGTGATAACAAGTAAGATCTTAAGAGTCCTACGTATTATCTCTATGGTATTGCCAGAACATCCAAGTGATACAAAAGTACTCACAATGAAGGATGAAATCCTTTTCTAGAGCCCAAACATCAAAACAAGCTCTTGGTAGGTGACATGTGTGAAATCTCCATTATGGATCAAAATGTGTGACAAATGGGAAAGCAACGCTTGTGCGATTCTTTATGAATAAAACTTGTTCCAGGCAGTGAATTAACGAATAGTTTTTTGGAAAACCTTTTGATGTGCTGTAAATACTGATTTTCGAGCACATTGATGTGTTTTATTGTTGTGAACTAGAAAGTGGGGGTGGGGGGTTAAATAGTTTTACCATTTTTTTAATTAATGTTTATGTATGTTTTTGTAAAACTTAGATATGACTTTTTTGAATCAATGCTTGCACAAATAATGAACAATATAAGTATGTGAAATGATAAAGTAAGACAAGAGATAAGAGTAAGAACAATCAAACCACTCAGGCATAAAGTTTTATAGGGTTCGGTAACGAAGCTCACTCTTTGCCCTACTCTACTCCACGAGCACCAAAACTCGCATGTGTTTTCTTCACTATGTTTAAACAAGCTCATTATGGGCGTGAGAGATATACATATACCGATACACAACGTTGCTTAAGGATTTATGACACAAACGCTAAATGTTGAGTTTCTGATCTTAGCCTAGAACTCTATCACAACACAACTTCACGGACTTTGTTCACTTCCTTCATAACTTCACAACTGTCTTCCCAAACATTCGCACACCTTCTTCATATGACGCTCACAAAATACTCTTCTTCACAATTTTTTCATACCTTCTTTACAAGACTTTACAACTTCTTCACAACTTCAAGGAATTCATTCACTACACTACTTATATCAAAACAATCTAACGCATACTTGTTAAAATTCACCCCGATCTAAATAATACGTTCAATAGATCGTCAAGATCTATGCTACTACACAGAGACAATTACAAGATATACACATTGGATTACAAATATGTGATTTAATTGCTCGAACAAGATTTCTATGAACACTAAGGGGTAATACTTCTTCAGCTTGTTAGTTGGAGTATTCTTCTGCTATAGTCAGTTGAGAGAATTTATGCTTGGATCACTTAGAAACAAAGCTTTATTAATTAAATGAGCTGAAAGGATTTAGAGAGATGTGTAGGCTATTTTGAACAGAAAAGAAGGTGCAAAGGTAAAGAAACATGTTGGGGATTGTCTAGTATTTATAGGACAAGCTGGGGAGCGGGGGTCTTTGGCCGGTCCCCTTGAAATGCCATGGTGTCGGCCCCCTTATAATTAAGGGGGCCGCCCATGTATTTAAGGGGGGCGCCCATTTTCAGACGCTCCCCTTTTTTGTCCTATTCAGGGGAGGTGTTTACTGGACTTTTTCTAGCCGTTTTAGGTTTGAAATTTAGGAAATCTCAAATGTTTGTTTTGAGTAAAAAATTTCTTTTAAATGTACGAAAATGTTTTGTGATGTTATAAAAATGTTTACAATATTTTAATGAAAGTTTGAGGTTGAAATAGAATTTCCTTTGATCATAAAATGCATTAAGCATTTATTTATTCATACCTTTAAGTGATGTAAATGTTGAAATGAGAATTTACTCCTAATTACTTGTTTACGTTTAATTTTACGTTGAACGTTTTTATATTTTGTGATTATCAAAACGTAAAGATGTGAAAGATATTAATAATGTTTTTAGGCATTATATTTCTATCAACAATCTCCCCCTTTTTGATGATTACAAAATTTAAACTCATTAAATGTAAAATTATTTTTAAACAAGTATTTAGTGAGTTTCATGTCATTTCTCCCCCTTTTTGTAGAATCAAAAAGGCATCGTCGAGGATTGCTAGTAAAATCGACGGAATAAATGCTCCCCCTTGATGTGTGCTCCCCCTCGTTCGAGGGCACCAAGGAATCGAGCTATGGTTTCTTAGCTACAAAAACAAGTTAGAATAATACAAATATTTCTAACATGTAGCAAGGAAGAAAAATATGGCATACAACCAACAATGATCATTCATTAAAATTAAAATAGTGTGTGAAACACACTCATGCATACATAAGGAAAATAACATGCTAACATACATGAAATTTAAACTACAAAAAGTCCTATAACTAGTAAAGCTCCATAGGACTTGCTTGCAAAATGGTAGATGATCAATTATTTGAGAGACTAAACATAGAGTATGTTTAGTTTGGGGAGGATGGTGGAGGTGGTGTGATGATGATTGGTGGTTGTGAGAGCATATGTTCAATATATGAAAACATATATTGAAATTCATCTCTTAATCGAAAAATGAGGGTTCGGTTGTGGATACAATAAAGGCATGAGTTACCATGTGCTTCAAGTAAATTCCAAGGAATAGGATGCTCAATGATAGGTGGTGAAGGTGATGGAGTATCAAATTGGACATCAAGTGGGGTAATTGGGGAAAGAGTGAGAGTGATGTCCATTGATGCATTTTCTTGAGTTGGAGGTGGTGGAGAAACTCTTGGAGGAGGAGATGTTGGTGGGTTCAAGTAACCGTTTGGTGAAAGTGATGTTGATGAGGTTGGTGATTTGGGTATGTAATCAATTGAAGATGAAGAAGTGTCTTTGGTTGATGGTGTTTTGGAGGGTGCATTAGGAGCACTAGGTGATGAAATTAGAAGTTTAGGTGATGGAGTTTTTGTGTCATCTTGGGTTAAATCCACAAACAATTGTTTTAGTGGAATGATGTTGATTTTTGGTCTCTTAGAAACTTTGGAAATAGAGGCTCTAGTGGAGGCCATGGAGGTTTATGGTGGTTGATGATGAATGGGGGAGATGGTAAATTGGTGATATACAATTGGAGGGAATTTATGGGAAGAGATTTGTTTGAAAATGGAATGAATTTGAACAAGTTTAGGGTATTCCAAAATTTATTCGAGCATTCTGTGCAAATATAGTTGATACCAGGTAAAAGAAGGCAAAAAGCAGAAAAAATATTGTTTTACCCATGAAAACTATGGGCGGTCCCCTTAAAATTAAGGGGCTGGCCTTTATGAATTAAGGGGGCCGCCAACTGTTGGTTTCATTTTTCACAGAAAAATGATTTTTCTCATAATTTTTGTGAGGGTATTTTTGTT
The DNA here is from genome assembly GCA_026074375.1 of Tanacetum coccineum. Classification (NCBI taxonomy): domain Eukaryota; kingdom Viridiplantae; phylum Streptophyta; class Magnoliopsida; order Asterales; family Asteraceae; genus Tanacetum; species Tanacetum coccineum. Next base: position 5,727 of record BQNB010047194.1, on the reverse strand, counting down.
TTGGTGGTTTATTTGCAGCAAGCCCTATAGAGTTTTATAAGCACATTTAATCATATAACATATAATAAACACATTATACAAGTGATTTTTCAAATGAGAGATGACTTATATAACTCTATGAAACTATTAATGAAAAACGAGATGAAAGGTTAAGATCTCACCTCTTTATCTTAATTTTTAATGAAAGTCACATTATAAATGATTTATATTATAGTATAAATATAGATAAGAGGACATTTAAAATGTGAAATTAAATCTTTCAGTTGGACTATAAGCAGCTTTTCCACTAATTTTGGCGGGAAACAACTATTCAAATATTGGATCAATCATTCGAACATCAAACCATCAAATCAAGCATCGGTCAAATATTGAAACAAAAACAACAAGCAAAGGAGAAATCAAATAAGCATAACTAAGCTTTTGATAATGATTTAATAAACATAACAACTATGAAGTAAAAATACAATGTTCTTCCTAGCTGTATGGGACATGAAAACCTAAAAACATGACATAGTTCTACTTGACTAACTATTCTACTAAAAGCCTAAGGTCCTTGAGGCTTGTGATCACCATTTCATGGTTTTTGGTTGGAGAGGTGATTGACACGTTAAAGAATGTGGTTAAGCATGAAGCGCATTTCATCTTCAGGACTTCACATAATGAGGGTTTGAGTGTGTTGGACAATAAGGATTAGTACGTTCTTTGTGGTTTTGAGGGTGATGGTGCATGTTCTTCAATCCATAAGGATTGATCAAGGGGGACGAAGGTTTATGATGATGGAAGGATTAGTCAAAAGGGTGGTATGGTAGAAGTTTGGAAGTAGTGATAGGATAGTATAAAGATGGTGGCATTTGATGAGTTAGAGGTTGGTGGCTGTGGAGATAAAAGCGCAATTTCACACATTTTGTTGCATTATGGACGAGCTAGGTTTCAATGTTTATGGGGACAAGTCTTGGACGTTGACCAGCATCTTATATGTTTTTTTTCCCGGAGTCATTAAATGGTTATTGGGTGTTGCACATAATCTATTTCCTTTCCTAGATAGATTAGTCGGTAGAAAGAATGGCTCAAAGTTTATGAGAGTAGCATAAGGGAGTGTTTGGTTGTGGAGTTGATTGAGTGATGAATGAGGTGGTGGATTCAAGCTTCTTGGTGGCACATCTTCAATGGTATGGTTTGTTGGTGTGCTAGGTGGGAGTAGAGACACACACTTAGTGTCGAGGTGGCTAAAGGTGAAGGCCTTCAATAGGTTTTAATTAGTGTGCTTGGCTAACATTTGGTAGAGTAAGGGACAATGCAAGAGTAGTAGTCATTTGTTGTGGCAATGAGATTGTTTCCTCGGAGTGGTGATGACTCGTTGGATGATATGTCAATAATGTTGGTGTTAGTTAGCTTTCTTGGTGGGTTTTTGGTGGAGGAGGAAGCACTTGAAACCATTTTTAAGTGGTGGGTGAGGGTCGTTCTAGGGCTGATGTTCTCATGTTATTAGAGAAGTGAAGATGGTGATTGCAAGGTTAAACAAGCTCTCAACTTATAGGGATAATCCATGCAAAACAATAAATGCTTAAACCACTACCTTTTCTCTAAACTTAATAATTAGTAGGGTACTTTTAGGTGCATAAGTCAAATTTTAGCTATCGGACATCCTTAATATTATAAAAAATCTAATTATGTTGTGGGATTTAAAAGTTAACTCCCAAACGGCCAAATGCCTATTGTTGAACCGACATGCGGCGATTCCCTTTGCGGATGGACCGCCCTATGCTGCAGTTGGTACTGTGCATCTGCCAGACTTAAAATTTAAAATTTCTTAATATAATACGCGGCCAAATTGTTCTCTTTGTACTAATTTTTCATTAAAAGGTGTGATCAAAATACTGTTCCTCCCCCCCCCCCCCCCCCCCCCCCCCCCCCCCCTATGTTCCTAGATGTTGCAAGAGGTTTTTCAAGTACCCAACAACTAAAAACCTATAAATTCTACTTGAACCAAACACTCCTTAATCTAGATTGAGATTTTCGTCAAGAATTTCAAATACCATAGAAAATTACCATAAGCATAAATATCTTTGTCTACAAACCATCATTCAAATATGTAGGACATACAACAAGGAAAATAAAAAATATTCATATTCGAACACATTCTAAATTGTTTTACCAAACACACCATTAAGAAAGACATCACCGGTTTAGCACACACCTACTTCTTCTTCCCAAGGTTGGAGAGGAAATGACCAAAGAACTTGAACACCCCTTTTGTTTGCTTGAACTCCTCTGATGCTCCTCCAGGAATGGGTGGAAGTTGATCATAATACACAACCGGATCAAGGGTGTAGTTGTCAACCAGATCAATTTGTTCTTGGTTTGGAGTAGGAGATGGAGATGATGATGATCTGAAGGATGTTTGAGGGTAAGGTCTTTTTCCATCAATCATTATCCTCTTTGTCCGTCCCTCAGTAAGAGGAACCATGACATGATCCACAAGAAAGTATTCACTAGATATAGCAATCGGTTGGGTGGTGAGAACATGCCTATAGAGACGAGTGATAAGCATTTCATAGGGAAGCACCATCAAGTCACTTTTGACCACATTAGCCATCCTCTTGGCCATGTAAATGACATTTTCACTAAGAATGGTTTCCCATTTATTGAAGTCGAGCTTCATTTCAGAGAGAACCATTTGATAAGGGTCGGGAACAACGGATTTTCCTTTAATGGTGTGACGCTTGAAAGGAGACCTTTTATAGAAAATGGCATCCCTCACCATTTTGGGGTAATCTAAGGGGGTCAAATAGACAGGATTAGGGTCGATGTAATTTGGAATGGATGCAATAGACCATTTGGAAGAGAACATGCATACCCCTTCGCATGGGATACGAAGAATTCGAGCAAATTCATTGAGACGGAGAGTAATCTCAAAGTTATTAATGATGAAGGTGATGGAAATAGTATCATCTGAGTTACGAATTATTTGAATGCTTTTGTAAAATTAAAGAACAAACACTGGACAAATTTGTTCGTTGATATCTAAAAGACAATCAAAATTGATTGCCGAGAAGATCCAGAAGATGTTGGAGTCATCTAGAAAGGAGGGGTCAATGACACGACCTTTATGAAAAAATCGTCGTTCAAGGTTTTTATAAATGGCTTTTTCATCGGTGTTGAGGCCCGGGGTTTGGTGATATTTGGGAATGTAGATAGCGGTGTCTTGGTGGTCGACGTGAATGGATTTTGGTATTTTGAAACTAAAGAAAATTATTCCAATAAAACAAGTCAAACGAAGGTTTCTAGTTTTCATGTCTATCCTAATGTTTTATATTTATCGTATATGCTGAATAATCTTGTTATATCAAAAATCAAGTATGATGGTGTTTTTGATAGTGATCGAAAAATATGTTTACACACGTCCCTTTTGAAATTAAGTTTATGAGATTATGACTTGATTTTACGGGTATTAACAATGTCTCAAAACATTAAGTGATCCTTCCACTTGTTCTTGATTTTTCAATTTTTTTTTGACATAGTGTTCTTATGAATGAAAGGATTTTCTAACAAAAAATAAGATGCAATTCTTGACTAAGGAAGTCTTAGATAGATAATTACGTTAAATTCGTCGATTGGGGATGATTGATTTTAACAAGCCCTAATTTTTATAAGTAAACAAATCTAAGATTAAATCAAAGAGGAGGATAATGAATAATACTTACAATGTGATTGAATGCACTATTTAGATGACGATTTTACCAAGAAAAGATTATTGGTGAGGAGAGTTCGACAATGACGGTTTTGATAATGAAGAAAAAGTTTGAAACAATGAAGTGATAGGAAAGGGGTTGACATATTTGTTCTAGCGCTTTAGTTAGTTTGCTACTTATTTATTTTTGGGTGTTTTAACGAGTGATAGCGGCGACAATACAAAAAAATAAAGAACACGCAATAATCACGAAGAGAAGAGAATAAAACACTACATGTATTTCATTTCAATGCTTAAAGCAATACAAAGGATTGAAAATACAACAAATATGTAAAACGCTAAATGTCACACCCCGTCATTGGCGGAAACACGGGAATGCGACACAGTGATACACATTGCACAAGATACAAGTTCATACCGTACATTATTAAAAAAGTTTACAATTTCGCAACCTTGAAAAAAGTCAAACAGTTGTCCTTCAACAAACTCCCAAATGTACTCATCTTTGGTCCCAATTACTCCTCATTTACCTTTGTTAACAACGCACCTGAAAATGATACTCGAAAACGTCAACAATAATGTTGGTGAGCTCGTAGATTGACCTTAAACCCAGTTGTTGTGCCAATCATTTAAACAGTGGACAATAGTGCTATATGACAGTGAATATACGCAACAAACCCATGACTTAGCATCCCCGCTAATCATGTGCGATGACCTAGCATCCTCGCTAGTCACCAAAACCAGCATATCCCAATGCTCTTGGAGCCAAAACTCTGATATGTCACTTACGCACTTAAAAGGACTACCAGCTGGAGCACTATATTAGGGTAGGACCACAACCCTTGCCATGCAAACACAGTACATGCAAGTAAAATCACAACCCTTGTCATCTCAAACACAGTACATGCAAGTAGAATCACATTACATATATTCACATAGCAGTCATAAGCACGCAAATTGTCCCCAAAACAAAACCACGTTACGTACAGTTCAGAAAACAGTTCAAAACACATTTGAGTATCATTTTCTCCCAACGGAAAAACAGTAAAAAATGGGGCTACGAGAACTCACCTCAACAGATGAATATAACCGCACAGATAACATCTACTCAACGGACCAAACAATCTCTACCATGCACCAACTAGCATCTACAACGCACAACGGTACCCGACCACGACCTAACATTAATTTTACCTTATTAACATTCGTACAAGGTTATCTTTTTGTATAAGCGTTCGTCTTTTACTCACACAAAATCCTCATTCTCTTCACAAAATCCTTATCCTTATTTCCAAACTTTCACCTTAATTAGAAAACCTTTATCCTCATTTCAAAACCTTTATCCAAAAACATGGTTGTGTGGTAATTACGCAAAATGACTCAATGCACTTGGGCTAGTGCAACATCTACACAGAATACTCAAAACATATCCAATAACAAAAACGAAACAACTGACCAAACGGTCCAAGAGAATCTGACGAGAAATAAGTAGGAGTTCAAAGATCGAAAATAAACGAATAGATATTTTCACAATGTTATAGAATATATATATATATCTTACATTATATATAACAGGATTCCTAAAAGACACCTCATACACCAATAATGCCACGTCACCAAATTTTAATTCCACATAAGCATTCATAATGCCACGTCATCAACTTTTTAAATCCACCTTGGCATTCATATTGCCACCTAGGAATATTCAAGTCCACCTAGGCATTTTTTGTGCAATTAAAAGACGGCCAAATTACACATGAAAAAATATGGTTAATAAGTGGCATATTGTGGGATTCGAACTAGGGTCTTGGCACCCACAAGTTTATCATCTACCACTAGACCACAATGGTAGTTGTGTTTGGTTTCTAAAAAACAAATACTATATGTAGTTGTTGAAGTTTTTAAAAAACAAAATAGAAAAAGCATATGGTTTACAAAAATAACGACTCCCGAGTAAATCAAATCAGTTGTTAATCCCAAAAAAATGCTTCATCACCAAATCAACCACAACCCTAATTTCATCAGAATCAGGTCGC
>BQNB010047193.1:1760-43269 GCA_026074375.1 Tanacetum coccineum | reverse complement strand
GTTTATTTCTTTTCAGCGAGGTCATCTGCAAAATATAGGAAAAACATGCAAAATCCTATCTGGGGTATCTACAGTTAATTAAATAAGCTAAATAAAGTGTATAGGAGACCAATATGCCGTATCCATAAACTGGAATACGCCGTATTAAGAAACCTATAAAAAGTATCTAAATACGGGTCAGTCTATTAAATACGCCGTATCATGTACATGAATACGCCGTATTGACAGAACTGGCAATAATGTTTAAAGTGCATAAAAATAAAGGACTGATAACATCCAGACATTTACTACGCCGTATGATATGGAGCGGATACGCCGTATTGATGTCTGGGAAGACAGACTCGATAAAAATAAATAACAATTCGGGTTGTCTCCCGGGAAGCACTTTTCTTTCAACTAGTCTTTAAGTTAGACTTTTTCCTTCCAGCTTTCTTCACACTTGTAAATACTCTCTCTCTCTCTCTCTCTCAATTCCGCTCTTAATTTGGATAGGGTGCTAGGTTCCGTAATCTACCAACGAGCTATGGTGCTGAACTTACTGCCAGGCTTGTTCTTGGCCTCCGCAACATTCTTGTGTAAACACCATCCTTATAATACCATTTAGGGTCGAACGGGATGCCAAACGGTACATATAAATTCTTAATAAGATTTAATGGCATCCCGTTGACAAGATAATTCCAAGTTACGATATTAACCTTTAATTCCACGAGAAAACTTTCCACATTGAAAATTTTATTGATTTTATCGTGACTTGCTTCCAGAAATTTCTTCTGCCCTTGTGTATTTACATTACCCCCCGAAAACTGTATTATATCGATTTCATTATCATCATTGTCCTTATCCGACCTTAGATCATCGGGATAGATTATGTTGAAAGGAAATAGATCAATAAAGTACAAAACGTTTTGTTCTACTTCATCATATTCGGACAATGATGTTTCATTTTTCAAATCAAATTCATTGATATGTTGAGGGCTTAAAGTGGGTTTAGTTAAGAAATCTGATTTAGACGTTAGAGCATCATTGTAAACAATGGCTGGAAATTCATTCTCAACATATTCAAAGAAGTCCAAATCATCAAAACAACTGACCTTTGGCTCGAATTCCGTATTAGTCAACATATTTTAAGGCTAACAATCTTCCCCCAATATGTAGACATACGGAATTACTTACAATGTTCCTAACAAGTACAATTACAATAAAATAATGTCTTCCAAAGCGCTTTCAAAGCTGAAGATTTCTTCTGAGTTCTCCTGGTCTTGAAACTTGTACTCCAACTTGAATCTTCAATGTCTTTAATTATACAGGAACCATTGTAGTACGCATGAGTTGGATTAACTTCCCCCCAATTCATGCAGCATGTCTTGAAAAGCTTTCTTCTTATACTTCTTTTTGGCGAAGTTTCTTGAATCAGCTTCTCCCCAAACCAACATCCCTGTCTTGAGCAGATTCTAAAACTTTGATGTAGCTAGAAAAACTTCTATTTGACATTTACGTGCACAGTGGAATTTTGTAGAAGTAGAAAACCACATCAAATACTACTGCTACTTTTCATTAGGTCTTGGTGAAATTCTTCTCACGTATGCAGAATACTTCACAAACCATACTTAGTAAAGTAGTCTACACTACTTCCCCCTGGAAGTTGATATGGTAACATCAAATTCAATAAGTCCCGGATGTACACATTTTCCCCCATGATGGTTGCGAACTCTCAGAAGCATCATTGTCGTGTACGTCCATATACTCGAGAAGTTCTTGTCATAAGCATCAATCTTGAAAAGTTATGAAAGACATTGAAGAATTTTACTTAGACTGTGAAGTACCATTGACAATCTGTAGCTTCAGTTATCCCGTGAGAATTGCTGATTACATCTCAACCTTTAAACTCTTTGGCTAACTTACCAACCTCGAATTTTGTCGGCTATTGTTAGTGAACTCATAGTGAAGTAAAACCCGATATACCAAAACCTTGAAAAATTAAAGTAGAAACCCCCTAAATATGTTTCTTAATCTCGGCACTGTTGTTGATTGAAGATCGTTGCAAGATTAAATCATAAGTTCTCTATCTAACCTGAAAAGTATAAGAAAGTCCATCACCTCTTGAATTATCCACATCGACATATGCGTATGACACTGAGTACTACAATGTAACTCCTTTAAGTGATAGTTATCCAGGTCTTCAACCAACCACCTCGACTACTAGAAACTAGATAATTCAAGTCTTAATCATATTCCTTTTTGTGTGTGTCAGAAAAGTCATCAATCGATAGATTGTGGTTTGAAAAAACGAGGGTTAGAAAGTAAAGGAAGTCTCGTTGAATGAAAATAAGTAGACGCCTCGTGTTATCCCACTTCATCTAAATAAGGGATACTGAAATCAACTTCGTGATCACTTGTGTAATCGTAATCCGAATCTTTAGCCGTTTGACGTTTTAGTGAATCTTATTCGGATTATTTTTAGTGTTATGTATCGTGTTTGTTGTGTTGTTGAAATCAATTAACATTCACGGGATTTTACAATTCTATGACTTAAACCGTAAAAAGAAACGACTGTTACGGGATTTTACAAAATCAAGAAAAAACCATGAATAAAAAAATTATTGTTAGTGCAATTATTGTTGAACTTAAAGTACGTGAGCTTTTGTTGGCGAAAAATGAGCTTAAAATGACTAACGGCGAAATTTGGTTCACTTTGGAGGGCTAGCGGTTGAATTATAGCTTGTAAGGACTAACGGTTGCAAACGGTAGTATTCAAACATCGTAGGGTTTCAATAAAGGGCGAAAGACATGATGTAAAATTTGAGCTAGACAGTCCAGGGGCTGCATGTGACAAGTTCAAATTCTCGTTAATAAATTTGCAAATTCCCTCCAAAAAATATGTCTCTTTCGTTTTTAAAAAAAATATGAAATGCACCGATTGTAATTTTTGATCTTTTAAACTTTTTCGGTTATCGTCGGTGAAATCCGAATATACCACGTTGATCGAAAATGAGTCACGATCACAACGGTGTATGTCTTAAGTCCCGTCGTTGAACGTCACACAAAATCGTAAAACCGAAAAAACTTAAATGTATATGTTTTGTTTGTATTGTCTTGGTAAATTTGGTTTCCTTCTAAAATTTGCTAGATCGGTGCTTTGCTAGAAAGATTAGTTTGGGTCCTTAAGGAATCAACTAGATCGGTTCACAAGGGTTTTTACTAGTTCGGTTCTTAAGGAATCAACTAGTTCGGTTCCTAAAGGAAGATTGACTAGATCGGTAGACTATGAAAGTGACTAGTTCGGTAGAAAACTAGTTCGATTAGATCGGTACACACTAGGTCGGTCTTCTAGTTCGGTGCACTAGTTCGGGTCTTCAGCTAGTTCGGTTGATGTAGGTTTAAACTCGTTCGGTTGATGAAGAAAGTTGAACTAGTTCGGTGTCCTTCACAAATAAAACTGACGTCCTTGTTTTGGTCGTCTTTACCTTAACAGATAGCAACAAACAAGCATGGAGAAACACCTTATTGGCTAAACTGTTCTTGACGTTTTCATTTTTTTCTTTATCTTAGACCACAACAAAACGCACCCTACTAAATATTAGGATAAGCCCAAAATACAAATTAACCACAGTAAACCCAAAGCAGTTTTGGTTTTGTGAAAAAAAAAAGTTAACGAAATGAAGATTTGTGAAAAGAGAAAAAAATTAAGACGAATGAAGAAGGAAAAAAAATAAAAATAAAATAAACTAAGCCTTTGAAGGCCGACAACCTCAATATAGCTCAAAAAAATAACCATACGAAACTCAAAACACAAACACACACGTATACAATACACACCGGTTTAGCTCTAGATACAATTTGTACACAAATAAGAAAACACTCGCTAAACTTTGATGTTCCAGAGGTCGGGGAGGATTAAACATAATAGAAAAGCCATTTATTTAGATAGAGAGAAAAAATAGGAATGATGTGTATATGTGTTTAGAGAGAGAAAGTACTTACACAACTTTGGTGAATTGATACAATATGAATCTCACCCCTCCATGAAGTATGAGGGGGTCATTTATAGGTCTTGACACAACTAGCTTATACAACTTGTCATTTCTAGTCCCGACGTGTCAAGCCTTTTATGAACTAATGTAATTCCGTATTAGTCAACATATTTTAAGGCTAACAAGGGTGTCGAACACTAAGAGTGAAACATTAATCCTATATTCTATCAGTATTTTAATTAGTTCTAATTAGTCTATTTACTGGTTAAACATATGCTATATATGTTGTCTAATGATATAGGGGGGGGAGTGTAAAACCCTAAAATCAGAACAAGTGCAAAATTACCAAAATGCCCCTAATGTCAGAAAATTTAATAAAAGCATGATAGAATTCAATCAAGTGTTATAAATTATATAAATACATCATGTGACAAGTATGAAAAATTTATGTAAGATTAATATAATAATATCTCTATTTCTGCAAAGAAAATAATTACTACTTATGTTTAATAGTATATTATGCCGAAATTATTAAAGTTATATCTACTTTTATTATACAACTAATATAAGAAATAAAATAGTGGAAATTATAAACTATTTTGAGGCAAAATTAAAAACTGATTTTATGCCTTTGAGTTTACCCTAAAATCTCGGCATTTTATTGTGTATATCTTTTTATATTACAAATTTACCTTTTGTTAACCTTCTTAAAAAACCATTTCCGAAATCCCCTAATTAATATTAGTGCGACACCATTTATTTTTTTCAGGCTAGGAAAACGAATTTCTAGGGTTCTTGGGAGTAAAAGGGAAGCTAAGAAAAATTATTGGATTCATTGGTTGAAGCTTGCATTCGATGATATGGTGTTTCTGCTTGATTTCGAAAATACCTTCGCCGGAAACTCAATAATCATAATTTCATCATAACTTATTCAAGGTATTTTTTTATAACTCATTTTACAATTAATATAATCTGACTATGTTCATGAGAAAAATTTCATGACGTTATTTTGATTTATTAAGCGTTAACATGATCTTAACCCTAAATAATTGAAAGAATTGTATTCGGATCTCTCTAAATAAATTTAATACTTTTGATTTTATATATTTTTTTGACTTTTGTATATATCTTTATGAACAGATAAATGTTAGAAAAAATATGTATTAAGATTTAGATATTTATTGTGAATTTATATTTCTTGCAGATTTTGGAATTATGAATTAATGTTGGTATAAATTGGGAAACGAGATTAGGGTTAGGGTTTTTATTTTTTTTCAGGCTCATATGCATGCTAATTAATGTATAAAAAATTATGTAATTATTGGCGGAAATTTTAATGAGGGTTTTGTGCCATTTATTGTTATCCCGATGTGTGTTTTAAAGTATAAGGGGGTGTTTGTAATTTCTGTAACTTGGGGCCTGATTTTGGCATGTTATTATTATTGTTTAGATTTCTGTGACAAAATAAGTAGAAGGTATAAATTGTCATTTGATATTTGTTATGGGATTAAAATGATTAATTATATATATATATATATTTAATTCGAATTGTATTTAAAAATTGAGGAATAAAAGTGTAAATTATGAAAAGTACAAGGTTTTTGATCCAGTAATTAAAGTTATTAAGTATGAATGAATAATACCATATTTACTTAATTATAAGGGCTTGTGTTGCAAAAAATGGATAATTAAAAGATATGTTTTATATAAATTAATAACTAAAGGACTAATTACGTACAATTTGTCTAAGATCAAGGATTTGGATTGTAAAATACAGATAATAGAAAACCTACCTAATTATAGAATCTTGTTTATTTATGGAAACTTTATATTTTTAAAACCTCGCTATTTATAGAAACATGCTATTTATGCGAAACTTACTATTTATCGAAACCTACTTTTTAGAAGTCTATTTTTGGAAGCATTAATTATGGAAACCTTTTAAATTAGGACAAGTTATCGTTTATGCGAAAGTTAATTAAGGTAAGGTCTATGTTTGGAAACTTTACTTTATTTAGAGCTTGCTATTTTGGAAAGTATCACCAATTATAACAAGAATACTAATCATTGAAACATATTAATCAATGGAAATATGTTAATCATGGAAGTTGCTAACAGAAATCATGCTAATTATAGAAAGTTACTAAAATAGAAAGTTACTAGAAATAGAAGAAAGTTACAGACAATGGAAAGTAACCGAATCATGAATCAAAATAAGTAACTTATATATGTCCTTTATAACATTGTGGATCGCATTAAGTTAGGAGTAGCTTCAATCTTTTATCCCATCTTCTTCGTTACTGCTGGACATAAGGTACGAATATTCCGTGCCTTTTCTGTAAAAGGACATCATTTCATTTTCATGATTCTCCCAAGAAGAATCTCGTATGCTTCCCATGTTTATGTACTTTTGCCATGTTCCTTCTATACATGTTTGATTTCAAGACTTATTTATATTGCCCGAGCTCTATATTTACGCATGACCATGATTTACATGACTACACTAGTCATGGAGGTCCATGCCGTGACACATGATTGGCACCTGTGTCACGACTCTTCTCGCGTTGAGAGTGATTTTACGCCTGGCAGTCCCTTTTCTGTTACCAGTATATAATTTCATGTCATGGCTTATTTATTCAGGGCGTTTTTGTTATTGGGTTGCATCTAGTTTACATGTTTACACGTTATGGTGATGGGTGGTGTGTTGGTGCTCTACAATCCCATCACTTTGGTGAGCTGATCCTCTCACCCATGATTATTATAAGATGTCACACCTCTCATTATTACATGTTGTGGCAGACCCTCTATTATATGCATGTATTCACGACATTATTATTATGACTGTATGAGATATGAGCTCGTGGGCATTCCTTCATTATTTATGTTTTATTCTATCCATGAATATCTCATGGACATCTCTGACTTCACGTTACTCATGTATTACATGGTTATTTTCCTATTCCTTTCATGATGTATTCTCTAGAGTTCCTCATGACACTCAGGATCTTTCCGCTGCTTTCTACTTATTTCCAGGACTTCATACTATTAGATTACATTGTTAGTGTGTAACGTTTGCATGAAGGTAGATGCTCAGCCAGGTATGTGCTAGAATCTTTTGCTTTCACGCAGTTCCTAGAGGGAGGTTTGGGGGAGAGTTGATGTGTGTGCTAGGAGAAGTGACTCATTAGCTTCCTTTCTTTTATCGCCAGACACTTTGATGTGCTTGTATAAATTGGAAAAATTGTTCCTAGTCCTTTGAATTCTTTTCGTTATATCATGTTGATCTCATATCTGGGGCTCGATGTTGATTCGGCTTTTCCTTTGTTCTATATTATCATTTAGACTTAAGCTTTATTATGCTTTGATATGACACCATGATTATGACGTTTCGGCCTTACTCTCCGCGAGCGGGTTTGGGTCTGTTACAGATCTATGGTATCCAAGAGCTCAGGCTTCCGTCCTGTAGGATCTAAACTTGACTGTGCGGACTTTGGGTATGATATTAGGTTCCTTCAGAATCGGCGGTTTTATCTTATGTCAGTTATTGACCTTTTAATCGTTTACTCATTATAACCTTGTTGCATGTAGTGGTGAACACTCGTACGTTGCTGGACCGCTGCTGGCCGTTGCAGGCAGCCGTGGATGCTCATGCTCCACAGATTCGCGAGAGGTTAGCGAAGAATACCGCTGCTGGTGCTTCGGGTTGGTAATCTCACCAGCCATTATTTTACTTGGCTTAGAGCGCCTTTCTAATAGCAGAAGGAAACCACCATTCGTTCGAGAAGGCAGTAGCCCTGTTGGATGCTGAGAATTGGATCTCCTCATAGGGAGAAGATCTTCGACGTGTTTGGATTGTTATGATGCTTTTTAAGACAGATTGGCCGTGTTTAAGTTTTGGAGGGTGACGCTTGTTTGTTCGTGGATGGGCCTATAGCAGGCCAAAGGAGGAGGTTAAGATGACGGAGGTCCTTACCTTGACTTGGGCTGCTTTCAAGGAGTGTTCTTTCTTCAGTTTTTCCCTCGAGCCGACAATCGAGCAGTTTGAAGAGGGTATGGAGGTACCATTACATTCCGCCAAAAGGCGCCGGACGTCTGGAAATAGTGACTGAGTACTACTTCGCATTTTACGTGTGAGCGTTTCCTCCGCCACTAGTGGTTTTCTTGGACAGGCTGCTGGCACTTGCAGAGAACAGAGTGTGTAGAGTGTAGATGTGTATTGTTGGGTCTTATAAGTCAATCCTTTGACCATGTCATGCTGTATACAGTTTTCGGATGTTTGCTCAGGTTGAGGTCCTGATGTCTGCACGCAACTTGGAAATTCCTTCGTGGACAGGGATGTCTATGATAGTGTCGAACGTACAACAAGAGGTAAACTTTCGTAATTCGAATCTTTGAGACCTTTTTCCATGTTTTATCCTCCTTTCTTTATATCATGTGCACCCAATTATCCTCGTTCTGGCATAAAGAGTGGAGACCGTTAATCGACCTTACTGTCAGCAGGGTGTCATAGGAGTCACGGTCAAGTTATGGGGGTGTGAATGACCGACAGAAAAATGAACGTCAAGGGTTAGACAGAAGGCAGGGCAGAGGTGGTGAAGTAACTACCGTATAACATTAACAACAACCAACTCTCGTGTCAACAACACGGTCAAATCTTAATCGTTATCGTTCTTTTGCTATTATTAGGATATGAATCTATCATAACTTCATGGTAAGGAATTATGGTGCTGGACGCGACCAATGGAACACTGAGGCAGTAATCCTCATCCGATCTACCTCACTCTGGCAGGTTAAATCATTTGAAATTAACAAGTTTTATTCTCTATTTGTCTCAAAGTTCATGTCTCACGACCTCTATCTTGAATCAGGTTCCCAGCAGTCAGGCGTAACTCTGTGGGTTATACTCACCTGTTTGCAAATCATTCATGTGGACGTAGACACTAGGAGAGTGTCGTCGTGCTGCTAGGTACTGGCTTCAAATGTGGCCAGGCTGGTAATTCTTCAGCCGGGAGCAAGAAGAACTTTGGGCTAGTTCGTTTGGGTCTTGCTGATAAGATGCCACGACCGCATCAGGCACCGGTCTTGCACATACTCAGGTTCAGGCTCGCCAATACTTCCAGGTACCTATCACTGGGTGACATTAATTTTATTCGGACGTGCAGTGTTATGTTTTTATTTGATACGGGTGCGACACATTCTGTGATATCTACAAGTTTGCTCATGTTTTACTATGGACACTATATTACTTGATCATGTCTTATGTATATCCACGCCCATGAAAGACTCCGCCTACGAATTACTCATGTATTACTAGAGATCTTCCTCTACAGTTTCGATGACGAGATTCGTTCAGTTAATGCATTCCTTGGATATGTGTGCAATTTGACATAATTTGGGTATGATCTTGTTGTTTTAGCAGCACACGTCTACGATGACTTGTCATTCCCGTGATGTTATATTCGGCGAGTATTATGCTCTGAATTTATTTATCATGGTTCATTACGGGATAATATGAAGATCATTTCGCTTTAAAAAGCAAGTACCTTACTATTGCATGGCTGTGAAGGTTTTCTGGCTAACATTCATGACACGACTTCTGACGTTTCCTAACCTATTCATGATTCGCCCGTTTGTAGTTTTTTTTTTTTTGTATTGTTTTTTTATCCGTTTCGAAATTTAAGGACGTTATTTCCGGGAAGAACTTCCCAGGAATACCTCCTATTCGCGGGTTGAGTTTAACATGAGCTTATTCCGGATGCTGAGCAATCTCCAAAGCTCCTTATCGTATGGCACGATAGAGTTAAAAGGTTGAAGTATTCAGTTACAAGGAGATTGATGGAAGCGAGGTTTTATTCGCACGAGAAGTATCGGCATGGGGTGCACGGGTTCTCGTTTGTCAAGAAGAGGACTGGTGCATGAGATTATGTATCGATACCGGTGAATTTGACAGATACCATTTTATCGTTATCCCCTTCCCACGTATCGATGACTTTATTTGATCAACTTCAGGGCGCTAAACTTTTCCAAGATTGATTTACGATCTGGTTAACCCATCAGTTGCGAGTGAAAGAGCGAACCATATTCCAAGCAGACTCTTTTCGCACACACGTTATATGGTCATTAGAATTCTGGTTATGCCTTTTGGTCTCACGACATTGCTCAAGCTGTAATTTAGGACATGATGAAACCGAGTTTTCATGAATTCTTGGAACAGTTAGTCATCGTGTTCATTGATGATATTCTGAGTATTCCTAAGTCTAAAGAGGAACACGGATGAGCATCTCACACTGTTCTAAGACTTTACGACAGGAGCAAATTATTTGCCAAGTTTTCCAAGTGCGAATTTTGGTTGTGAGTATAAAGGTTGGCATTTCGGGGTCACACTTGTGTCAGCAAGCAGATAGGAAATTCTATGGATCTAGGCGAAGGTTGTGGCTATCACAATATGCCAAAGACCGACGTTGTGACGAAAAGTACGGAGTTTTCTCTGATTAGCAGGTTATTACGCAGTTTCGTAGAGAGGGTTTCTCCGATTGCCTTACACCTTAACCAAGCTTATTGCGAAACGGTGAGTAGTTTGTATGGGAATGAAGGAGCATAAAGAGCTTTTGAAGAGCTTAAGCATCGTTTGGTTTCTCGCTATTCTTACTCTTCCATCTGGTACAAGGTGGATTCCAGATCCCAAGATTACAGTGATGCTTCTAAGAGGGTCTTGGGTGTTTACTCATGCACATGGGAAAGTGATTGCCTATTGCCTCACGGAAACTAAAGCCCTATGAGGTTAACTATCCTACTCATGATCTGGAGTTAGCAGCCGTTGTCTTCGCTCTCAAAATTTGGAGACACTATCTTTATGGCGAATCATGTGATATTTTTACGATTCTTGTTCCAGCTTGTTTTCTTTGCTTATTCTTATGTGCATTTGCTTTCAATATTAATTCCCAATCATTCCTTGTTAAATTCAAACACCAATCATCAATCGTCTCTCGATTTTCCATTCTAGCCTCGTTGGGACATAACGACCCGGGAACACTCTATACTGCTTCCGGTTTTCTTGCACTCGCGAATTCTGATCCTTGTTGTATTTATATCATATATAGATAAGTTATAAGGGGTGACCTTATGCGGGTCAGGGCTAGTCTGAGGGTTGAGCCTAACCTAATTTCTCAGATTAAGGCAGCTCAGAAGGATGACGGTGAAATCTGGGCAATTATTCAGAATATTGATCAGCAGACCGAGTTTCGCATTGATGACGATGGCATTTTGTGGCAGGGTACTAAATTATGCGTACCAGAGGATCCTACACTTCGAGAAGCCTTGATGACTGAGGCTCATAGTTCTCCATTTTCGATTCATCCAGGTTCGACGAAGATGTACCACGATCTCAAGCAACACTTTTGGTGGAGTGGTATGAAGCGTGATGTGGCTACGTTTGTGTCAAAGTGTTTAACATGTCAGCAGGTTAAGATTGAACACCAACGTGCAAGTGGACTATTGCAACCGTTAGAGATTCCTGTTTGGAAGTGGGACGAAATATCCATGGATTTTGTTACCGGGTTACCACGGACTCAGAGGAAGCACGATGCTATCTGGGTTGTTGTAGATCGCTTGACTAAATCGGCACATTTTCTTCCTATCCGTAAGGATTACCCCGTTAGTAAAATAGCAGAAATGTTCCAACAAGAAATTGTTCGATTACACGGTACTCCATCAGCGATCGTGTCAGATAGAGATCCACGTTTCACGTCTCGTTTCTGGAAAGGTTTACAGAAAGCTTGGGGAACCAGGCTCAAGTTTAGTACAGCTTTTCATCCTGAGACCGACGGACAGTCGGAGCGTACGATTCAAACATTAGAGGATATGTTACGTTCATGTGCTTTAGAATGGGCAGGAAATTGGGATGACTATATATGTCTAGTGGAGTTTGCCTACAATAACAGTTGGCATGCGAGCATTAAATGCGCTCCTTTCGAGATGTTGTATGGTAGGAAATGTCGTGCTCCTATTTGTTGGGATCAGGTTGGTGAACGTATTCTTGAGGGTCCGGAGATGATTGAGGTGACTAATGAAAAGGTCGCCGTCGCCAGGGAAAAGCTTAAGGAAGCTCAGACTCGTCAGAAGAGTTACGCCGACAGACATCGCAGAGCGTTAGAGTTCCAGCCGGGTGAACATGTTTTCTTGAAAGTATCACCTACACGTGGAGTCAGGCGTTTTGGTATCAAGGGCAAGCTTAGTCCTCGTTTCATAGGACCGTTTGAGATTCTTGATCGCGTTGGTGAGGTTTCCTATCGTTTGGCGTTACCTCCTCAGCTATCTCATGTTCACAATGTGTTTCATGTATCATTACTCAGAGGTTACAAGTATCATCCTCTTCACGTTGTCTCTTATCCATTCGATCAGATCCGTGAGGATTTATCTTACACGGAAGAGCCTGAGTCTATTCTAGACCGTCAGGACAGAGTCATGAGGAACAAGACGATCCCTTTTGTCAAAATTCTTTGGAGGAATCATCCCGAGCGGGAAGCCACTTGGGAGACCGAGGAGTCTATACGGACTTCTTATCCTCATTTTCTTCCATGATCTGGTATGTTCTTTTCAGTCGTATCATGTTTCTAATTCGAGGACGAATTTTTCTTTTAGGGGGGAAGAAGTTGTAAAACCTAAAAATCTCAACAAATGTGAAATTACCAAAATACCCCTAATGAAAGAAAATATTATAAAAGCTTAAATAAAATTCATTGAGTGTTAGAAACTATGAAAATACAATATTTAGCAATTATGAAATTTTTGTAAGGTTAAAATACTTTATGTTATACAATGAAAATAATTAAAATTATTATAGGTATATATGCCGAATTTATATATGTATTTAATTAATTTATATATTACAAAAATAATTAAATAAAATATGGATAAATATATAATAATTATGTAAATAATAAAACCTGATTTTATTCCATTTGAAATGCCCTAGGACTCGGCCAAACTCTTATGTATATCTTTTATTCACTTTCATTTTACTAAATCCTAAAAACAAATACCACCGAACCCTAAATAAATTAAGTGGCGGCACAAAGAATTTTTCCAGGACTTGTGCGATTTTTCTAAGATCATTTGAAGGCTAAGGAGTGTGGGAAAAATAGTGGGAAGCTTTGGGAGTGCTTGATTCGATTTTTGGTATTGTTTTGGGGTCGAAAATCATAACCGGGTGCATTAAATCATAAAATCATCAAGGGCCATCAAAGGTAATTTTATAACTTATGTTTCATCATGTTAATATGTTATAAACCTGGGAAAAATGTTCATGCACTTTATTTTGATTTTATAAATTGAAACATATTCAAAACCCTAATTTAGAAATGAAAATAAAATAGGCAAAAATTTATTTTATATTTTTCTGAGGTTGTACATATCTCATATAACTCAGAAAAATTGTTGGAATAATTTATAAATAATTCGAATGATTATTGGAGATTTAAATGTGTTTACCGAATTCGAAAATAAGGAAAAAGGGAAGAAAAATGGTTAAAATGAATTAGGGTTAGGGTTTTGTTATTTTTTCCAGGTGTAATTAATGCCAATGATTGGTAAATAATTGTGTTTGTGATTGGGGAAAATTTGATTAGGGTTTTGTGAATTATTTTGTTAGCCGAATTGCTATTTAAAAGTATAAGGACTTGTTTTGTAATTTTTGAAACTTTGGGGTCTGATTTAAGCATGTTATTATATTTGTTATGATCTGAGAAAAATAAGTTGAGGGGTAGAAAATGTCATTTTGGATATTATTTATGTAAACCTTACTATTTATAGAAACCTGCTATTTATAGAAACCTGCTATTTATAGAAACCTGCTATTTATAGAAACCTGCTATTTATAGAAACATGCTATTTATGGAAACTTACTATATATAGAAACCTGCTATTTTTGGAAAGTCTATTTTTAGAAAGTCTATTTTTGGAAAGTTTAATTATGGAAACTTATTAAATCAGGAAAGTTATCATTTATGGAAAGTTAATTAAGGAAAGTCTATTTTTGGAAACTTACTATAATTAGAAGCTGCTATTTTTGGAAAGTACCCAATATAACAAGAATACTAATCATGAAACATACTAATCATGGAATATGTTAATCATGGAACTAACTAATCAATGAATTCATGCTAATTATGAGAAATTTACTAAAAATAGAAAGTTACTAAAAATAGAAAGTTACCTAAAAAAAAAAGTTACAAAAAAAAGAATGGGAAAAGTGACCTTAATCATGACAAGTAACTTATATAGTCCTTTAAACATGTAATCGCATTAAGCAGGAGTAGCTTCCATATTTCTTATCCATCTCATTCCGTAACTGTTGGAATAAAGGTACGATATTCCGCCTTTCAGTAAAGGACAAAAAAAATTTCTTTTCTTTCGCATGATTCATCCCCAGAACGCTATGCCTTTCCCCCATTTTTATGTCTTTTGCCATGATCCTTTACATTTTGATTTCAAGACTTACTCTATTGCCGCGAGCTAATATATACGCATGACCTATGATTTACATGACTTATACACCTAGTCAAGTAGGACCATGACTGTAACACATGAGCACCTTGTGTCACGACTCTTTTCCGCGTTGGATAGTTGAATTACACGCGGCGTCTTTTCCATGTTACCAGATTATATTTCATGTTTGGACCAATATTATCAGGGATATGGTGCATCCTAGTTTTACATGGTTACATTTCATGTGATTGGTTGGTGCGTGCTCTACATCCCATCACATTGGAAGCTGATCCCTCCACCCATATTATTATAAGAGGTCCCCCTCTATTACATGTAGCAGCCCCTCGTTATAATATGCAGTATTCACGACAGTAATTATTATGACATGTATGATTATATGAGCTCGTGGGCATTCCTTATTATTTATGTTTATACTATCCATGATATTTCATGACATCCTTGACTTCGTATTACCATGCTTTACATGTTTATTTCCTATTCTTCATGACGCATTCTCCAGGTTTCCTCATGACACATTTGTCTTTCCCCGCTACTTTGTATTTACTATCCAGGAGATTAACTTATTAATTACATTGTTATAAATATCCCGTTCAATGAGCGTTTATGCTCAGACCGTATTACTTTCTCCTTTCTTATACGACAGTATCTAGAGGGAGATTGGGCCATGAAGAGTGTGGGCTAGAAGTGACCTATATATAAGCTTCCTTTCTTTATATCACAGACATTTAGATGTGCTAGACTATCTTTGGACACATGTTTCGTCCCTTTAGACCTCCTTTACGTTTATCATTTTGATCTCAAAATTGAGGGAGCCTATGTTTGAATTCCGGCTTCCACCTGTCCCTAGTGAATATCATTTATGACTTTAAGCCTTATATTATGCTTGATATGACACCCATGATTATGACGTTTCGGCCTCCTTTCCGGAGATGGTCGTTACAAACCACCAACATGACGAAGTTGAATTCCAAATTGACTTGGTCCCTGGTGCTGCACCCGTGGCACGAGCCCTATATAGATTAGCACTGACAGAATTGCAAGAACTATACACTCAACTACAAGAACTTTCTGACAAGGGATTTATAAGACCAAGTTCCTCACCATGGGGAGCCCCGATATTGTTTGTCAAAAAGAAAGATGGATCTTTTTGGATGTGTATCGATTACCGTGAACTCAACAAGCTGACTATGAAGAATCGATATCCACTTTTGAGAATCGACGACTTGTTTGATCAGTTGCAAGGGTCAAGAGTCTACTCTAAGATCGACCTGAGATCGGTTATCACCAACTCAGAGTTCGGGAGGAAGACATTCCAAAGACAACGTTTAGGACACGCTAAATATCGGGTCGCTCGTATAGTTTTCAAGTGATCCAGTTTGGACGACCAACGCAACCGGTGGTATTGAAGGATCAAAATAATTAGGTTGTGCAAAACCATAAACTTAGATAAGTATGTGAGTCTTTTTTATTTGACAATGTGCATCTTGATCTACTCCAAGAGCAACGCAAAAAACCTTAGCTTAATTTTGAGTTTGCTTAATGAAGGAAGAATTGTCTGCTCAAGTTTTCAAAGTTTGAATATTTTAGGCATTCAAAGTTACAATTTCTTAGCACTGGATTAATGGTGAAGGCATGCACTGGACCACCACCAGGCAAAACCAACAGCATAAGGATGCAGGGGGAGGGGATTAAGGGAATCTAAGATTAAGTCAATCAAAGGATTGGGCAATCCGCCTAAACTCAACAGAAGATCGTCAACTTTCTAGGTCTTATTGGATATATTACCAGACGATTTAATCCGAAGGTTTATCTTGAAATTTCAAGCAATGACGAAGATTTGTCTTAAAAGAACGTGTAGTTTTATTGAGTAAAAGGCAAAGCAGCCCCATTTCAGATGTTTGAAGCATAAATTGTATAGTGCACAATCTTATCTTGCCTTTGACCCAAAGGTAGTGAAAACTTGTGTTTTACTAATGATCTCTTTGTAAAGGGTTGGGCGTAATTTTTTGATGCAAGGGGAAAGTCATAGCCTACCCCTCATAAAACAACTAAGATTCATGAAAAGAATTATACTACCATGAACTTAGAACTTTAGAGCGTGTTGTTTTTGCTCTCAAAATGTAGAGAGGACATTAAATAAAAAACATTACTTAGTATAAGCACAAAGGGGGGATGGCTGAGGTGTGAGTTTATCGACGGCGAAGTGATAGGGGCGATGGGGACAGAGGGGGAGAGCTTAGTGTAGGAGGGGGATCTGGGATAGGTTTTTGCTTTGGTAATTAGGAATGCTGTGTGAAAGGTGTAACGGTGTGAGTGGGGTGTCAGGACATAGGGGCTTTGAACGAGGTTTGATGAAGGAAGGGATACGAGATTACAGCACATTTCTGTCATGAAGTGATGGAGATGACTTTGAGCTGTTGAGAGTGACCTACGACACAATGACTAATAATTCAGATCGGCATACTCACCTGGGAAAGCAATGTGGTGGCAGATGCTTTGAGCTGAAAGGAACGGATTAAGCCGCTACGAGTTCGAGCTTTGGTTATGAAAATTGGTCTGAACCTTCCCGTGCAAATTTTAAATGCTCAGGTTGAGGCGAGAAAGGAAGAGAACTATGGAACCAAAGATTGGGTAATATGATAAAGATTGGAGCCCGTGTTGAGAATATTATGTTTGAGGAATAGAAGTTGGATACCCTATTTTGGTGACTTGAGGACTCTGATTATGCACGAGTCGCATAAGTCAAAGTATTATATCCATCCTGGATTCAAGACAAGATGTACAACCCTGAATAAACTGTATTGGTGGCCAAATATGAAAGATGGGATTTCCACTTATGTTAGTTAGTGTCTGACTTATGCAAAAGTTAAGGCCGAGTGCCAAAAACCATATCGTTTATGGGTTTAACCTGTGATCCAAGTATGGAAGTAGGAGAACATTACAATGGATTTCGTTACCAAGTTGCCAAAGACATCGTCTGGTCAAGATACAATTTGGGTAGTTATAGACCGACTTACAAAGTCTGCTCATTTCTTACCTATGAAGGAGACTGACTCAATGGAGAAGTTGACGAGACAATACTTGAAGGAAGTAGTCTTGAGGCATGGAGTGTCGGCTTCGATTATCTCTAATCGAGACAGTAAGTTTACATCTCATTTTTGGCAATCGCTAAACAAAGCACCAAGGTACTCAGTTTGATATGAGTATGGCTTATGAACCGCAGACGGATGGTCAGAGTGGAGAAACCATCCAAACCCTAGAGGACATCTACTGCTTCGAGAGTGAGTTTGGAAAGGTTGGATAGACTCAATTCTTTGGTGGAGTTTTCCTACAATAATAGTTATCACACGAGTATCAAAGCTGCACCGTTTGAAGATCTCTACGACCAAAAATGTTGATCACCTATTTGTTGGGCTGAGGTTAGAGACGCTTAGCTCAAGGGCCTAGAAATTTTTCATGAAAACAACTGAGAAATCATTCAGATCAAGAATCTTATTCCAAGCTACACAAGATAGGGTCAGTAAGACAACCGCGGACAGAGAGACGTAAGCCATTAGAGTTTAAGGTTGGAGATAAGGCCATGTTAAAAGTATCGCCATGGAAAGGTGTGATACGTTTCGGCAAATGGGGGAAGCTAAATCCTCGTTATATTGGACCTTTCAAAATTCTTGTTAAAGTGGGAACGGTTGCATATCGACTTGAACTCCCAAGCAATTAAGCCGAGTTTAAAGTACTTTTCACCTTTCCATCTTAAGAGAGAGTTTCTCAACAACCCTTAGCTATCCCATTGGATGAAATCCATATTGAGTACAAGCTTAATTCATTGAAGAACCGATTGAAAATAGAATCAAGAAGTTAAACGGAGATAAAGCAAAGCCGTATCCCAAATGTGAAAGTCCATTGAACTCAAGGCTGAGGTCCTGAGTTTACTTGGGAGCGTGTGGACCAATGAAGAAATAAGTATCCTTATCTTTTGCTAACTACACCTGCGTCTTAAAGATCCTCCAACTTTTGAGGACAAAGCACTTTTAACGAGGGAAGGGATGTCCACACCCCGTAAATTTCAGATCAAATTATAAAGCTTTCCGCTCATTTAATTTGACTTTTATACATTACGTTTGAATCTGCGATGTAACCTAGAAGATAACCCCGAAAACTGAAAAACATCAACGACCGCGTTCCGTCTTGGATTTGATTATCTAGATATATATGATTTATTTTATCTTATTCTAAGTATTTTGTAGTAGTTTACTCTCGGACTTCCGAAAGCTTATTTTTACGTTTTAACGTTTAATTTGCGTTTTTCGTGTTTTTTTGATCGAACGGAACCCCGAAAACCCAAAATCTTTGTGTACAAATTCTAGTTATCATATATGTTGGGTTTAGAAGTCAAAATTTCATGGTCAACCCCCCTAACCTCTCTAATTTTTGGTGCAAGCAAAAGAAAAGAAAAGGAACCAAAAATTTGAATTTTAAATGAAAACACACATCACATGCATAGATAGTGATGTTTTAGAAGCATGCATGTGGTGTAAGAGCCCTTGTTCATGACATGACAATATTTTAGACCACTATCTCCACAAGTCATAACATGGAAAACTTAATTAGATCTCAAAGTGGCTAGTGGTTAGTGATTTAAGCTTGAACCCTGATTGTGCAAATATGGGCACGATCAGACTTCGATGTGATCGAAGGGTTCTTTAGAGGATTGTTGAGTTGCCAAGCCTTGAATATCCTGCGTCAACAAAAATGAAAACACTACGTTTAAGGAAGTAAGATTAAGTGGTAAAATACCACATACCGTTTTGTACATAAAATAAACCCAGAAACAGTCAAAAATGCAAAAATGTGCTTGTATTTGTGTTTTTGTGTGTGCATGTACGGGTATAAAAAAATCAAAAGAAAACAGTCAAAAACAGGCAAGCACGGACACGGGAATAAGAAAAGTACAAAAAGAAGCCAAAGATTCAAAGCCGAAGCAGAAATGTCAAGCCTTCAGTCAAAATCAGTCAAACAATGATCAACAGCAGTCAACCACTAAAATGACAAAACCCACAATATTTCATTTCAACCCTCAAAATCTCACAAAAGTCCAAAATGACCCCTCACCTCTTATTGGGCCTGAAAAACCCTAAAATACCTTATCCGGATCCATTTAGCCCAAAAGCCCATTCCATAAGCCCAAAACCTAGCTCACTTCCCTTTTATATAAACCACAAGGACCGATTTTGCAATTCCTGAAACTCCTTTTATAACTAGAAAGGGAGAAAAGAAAGAGAGGGACTAGAAGTGACAATTGGCCAAAGTTAAAACTGAATTAACTCGTTCAGTTATAAACTTGGCGCCAAGATCCTTTTTACTGTTCATCATCACTTTCGTTTCTCTAGCCAGGGTAAAACAAGGGGCAAATAGAAATTGAGGGCTCTATTGGTCAATTTAAGAGCTCATTAACAAGATGCCAGGGACAAATTAGTCTAATCAAAGGGTTTTAGTATCTCACTCTCATGAGGAGGCCACGTCAGAGCAAGAAAAGCACAAGGTTATGTGGGTTTTACACTATAATCACTCACACAACTAACACAATGGCACATGAATGGAATGACACGCTGGCGATCCTCAGTTACACACAAAATGATCAAACGGCTCAAAATCATTTGGCAATGATTAGAAGAATCAAGGGTGCGGATTGAAGGCTAGGAGATGGATTCAGGGGTCCTAGAAGCTTCTTTGGCAGCCTATAAAAAGGCCTCAGCTCACACACGCAGGATACCTTCTTTTTACCTTATTTTTTCCTTTTTCTAGTTTTTAATAATTTAGGTTAGCTTAAATATTGATTATTGTAATTTGTCTTTTGAATTATGTAAATCTTCTTTTATGTAATGAAATGAATGTCTTTGGTTAAATAAATCATGTGTTTACCTTTCAAATTTTACTCAAAAGCTCAATCTGTCTCAATAAGCTTTAATAAGCTCTTTTCAGCTCTCAAGAGTCTCTAAGCTCTTGATGGAGCTTAACTGAACCTAATTTTACTTATAAATTTAAGAATCAGCTTAAAATCTATATATTACCATTGTTAAGAAGTGGAAACTTATGGAAGGGAAGCTTAATTGGAAGAGCTTCCCCAAGGCTTTACACTATCTTATTCACATGATAAGCTAGAGCATGTAGCTGTTATTTAAGCATTACTTTCTGTTTAGCTAAGTTTAAAGGTAAGTTACCTTTAAATTCCTAGTTTCCTACTTATTTAGCTTAAATGCTTATTAAGTAATACTTGCTTTATTGCTTATTCCCTTCATATTACAGCTAATTCTCTTACTTGTGCTTATTAATCCATAATCTAATCTGTTGTTAGCCTAATCACAATAAACTAAGTTTTGCATAGTTTGTCTAAAAAGCCATAAAAACACAAAAATTTAGTATAATCTTAGATCTTAAGTTTTAGCTAAATCCAGTTGTCAGTTTATGCTTAATAAGTTAGTTAAAAGCTAGTTTTTATCTGGTAGTTAGTACTTGTTAATTAGATGTGCCATTTAAGTTTAAAATCATTTTTGTCAAAATGATAAAGGGGTGTTTGGCATAAGAAAGTTTGACCAATAACAGTCAAAAAATTTTGGGCAGAAACACTTTTGTCAGGTGAGTTTATAATAAGAAATCAGTTTTTAAAAAGGTTTGAGTACTTAGATTTTAAGTCTAAACGAATTTGTGGCTTATTTAATGAGCCAGCACCAGGCATTTTTTAGACTGTTACTTGTTACTTATAAAACTTTGGTCTAAGCCTTCAAGGATTGATCTTGCTTGTGTCTGTGTTTTAACACTCTATTAAGAGTGTCCTAGTGCAGTTTACCTTAGGTCACCTTGCATCTATTAGATTTGTGCTAAGTGTCAAGTGCATCAGCAGGAACTAGGTTGTTCCTGCTGTCACTTTTGAACTTAATTGTAGTTAAGTAAAAGTAGGTCTTAGGTTTTTAAATTCAAGTAGGATAAAGTCTAGGTATAGCTTATTATAGATTAAGTCTTAATTTGCATTTTCTAGCTTATCTACCTAGCTTAATTCAGCTGTCAAAGTCACTAAATAACTAAAAAGAAAAAGGCCAAAAACAGTAGGTAGATAGTTTAGCTCCTTAAATTTTAAATTCTAGCTTGTAGTACTGATTATAATTATTAAAATAAGACAGCTTATAGGTGTTGGTCAATTCTCTAGGAGCTTATTAATCTAGATATTGCTTAATTGAGCTTTAAGCTTAAATTTGATATAGGATTTAGTTGTTTTCTGACTTTGCATCTTTGTCACTTAAATTCAGATAAGCTCTAGTATCATTAAGCTATTTCTCTTTTCAATTATAGTTAATACATATCATAAGCTGTCCAAACCACTTTTTACTTTTTGATTTGAGCTTAAAATGAGCTTCTTATAAGCTGTTAAGTAAAAACTTAGGCAAAAGTCAAATTCTGAAAAACAGTTTAAAGATAAGCTTTTTTATCTTTAAGAGCTTATTAGTGGATTTCAGCCCTAAGTGTTTTTGTTAAAATTGTTCACCTCAGCTTATTTTATAACTTTGCTTCTTTAAGTTTTTGCTGAAAAGCACTTTTTAGTTTCATCTTATTTTTAAGCCTAAAAAGGACTTAATTTGAAGTCGGGCTTGGTCTCAGGGTTGTTTTTCAACCTTTAAAGTTTTTCTCAGTTAGTCCGCTCCGTTAGTTAGTATAGTGCTTTCCTGTTAGCACCTTTAGGGATTTTGCATAGTAGTCCCTAGTTAGTTACATAAGTTAGTTTTAATTAATTTTTATTAGTTATTAAATTAGAAATGTAGGGTTTATAGCTTTTTAATTAGTTTTAAATTAAGGTTTAAATAAAAGAAAAAATTAGGCTTTATTTTATTAATTTCTGCATATTCTCTTTGATTTGTTGAATTTTTATAAATTATTTAGGATTAAAATTTTAATTATTTTTATTACTTTTAAAAGTTTTTAATTAGTTTTAAAATTTAGAAAAATCATATCTTTATCTAAAAACCCAAAAATAGTGATTTTCTTTCTTAAATTTCTTTTCTTGTTTATCTAGGAAAAATAATAATTTCAATTACTTGCAAATTTTAAATTAATAGTTTTTTAAATTAATAAAAAAAATTCAAAAATAAAAGAAAAAAAATATTTTTCTTTTTCTTAAAATTTTCTTTTATCCTAATTTAGGTTTAGAAACTTAGTTTGCAATTTTAGGGTTTAATTTTAGTCTATTTGCTTAATTGTCGCGTTTTATTTGTTTTCCGTTTTTGTTTAATTGTTTAATTTGCCTTTAATTGTCAATTTTAATTGTTGCTTTTTATTTAGTAGTCATAGATCATCAAATCATCTATTTTCTTATTCAAATCATAATCCAAGTTTAAACGATGTTTCAATTTCACTAGTCGTTGGGGAAACGACCCGGGTGATCAAATTTATCCGGTTAAATATACTAATATATATTATATTATTATATATTTTTGGAGAGTGAATTTCCTTAGGGAATTTTCCGTAATGGCTCTTGAAGTATTTTATTTTATATATATTTTTGGTATATAAAACTGCTACCTAGTTTTTGGCGCCGTTGGCCCGGGACTCGAGTTTAAAGATTCTTGTTTTTAGTTTATTTGGTTGAAGGATCCTTTCGCCCTCGAACGTTTTTTATTCTTGTTTTATAATTCAAAAATCCAAAAAAAAAGATCAATAAAATATAAAAAATAAAAACATATTTTCCTTTTCTTTTTTAAATATAAGTATAAAGATTAAAAAAAAGAAAATGCAAAAATATAAAAAAAAACTATCCTATTTTAATTAAGAAATAAAAGTTACCCAAATTTGGGGTAAAAATACCAAAAAAAAGATACTCTCAACGATATATTACATAAACAATTCCCGGTGAACTTGTTGGTTCCCAAAGCGAACTAAAGAATTTAACACTTGTCATTTGTGTCTCTAGGAAGTACGGCTCACCTTGAAAAGTAATTTTTGAGAGCTACCGTGAAGTAGTTGATTATTTGGTTTAAGTCTCTTCCATGTAACCGTTAAAATTCATTGTTAAATAAAAAAAAAAATTAGTGTAATTTTTTTTTTGATTTTTAGTTTTTCTTTTTATGCGCACTCGTTCGCAATCTCGAAGACGTCTTCAACAACAACAAACTCCTCCGTTTGTTGTTGAAAATTTTGATTTAGAAGAACCAATTGTCGATCAAATCATTGTTGCAATGGCCGACAATCGTACCATGGCTCAAATGCTACCCGCTCCCATCGGGAAACGAAGAAGCAATAGTTTTCTACCGATTAAGCTAACAATTTCGAGTAAACACCATTAATCAATTTGTGCAAATTAATTAAGTTTACGGGTATACAAGATCCTCATAACCACCTTCGATTTTCAACAAGGTTACTTCAATTTTAGACATCCCAAGTTCCGAACACTTCGATTAAGCTTTTTGCTTTTTCCCCATTTTCTCAAGACGGTGAAGTCCCAATTGGTTAGACAAGACCTCTAGATCAATTCTCAACATGGACGAACCTTGTTTTAAAATTCATAAATCAATTCTTCCCACCTTAAAAAACAACTTACTATCGGAATGAGATCATTACTTTTTTCCAAAAACCAAACGAAACCTTCAATGAAGCATGGGAACGTTTTAAAGGACTCCTTCGTCAATGTCCTCACCATGGCTTCTCGGAACTACACCAACTCGATACTTTTTACAATTCTTTGAGTTCCAACGATCAAGATGCCTTAGACTCCGCCGCGGGTGGCAATTTTTTAGACAAGATGCCTCAAGAAGGATTAGCGATTATTGAAAGCAAGTCAAAAGTTCGTTACTCAAGAAGTCGTGCTAATGATTCAAGAGTGAGTACGGATGCTCCTCTTTCTACCTCTTTACCTTCTAATAATTCTTTCGATATTCAACAATTAGCCGCTTCTCTCGAGGATAAGATGACTATTAAGATGAAACAAATGATGAATGAAATGAAAGCTTTAGTAGTTACTACTCCCACACCCATTAAAGCAGTTGAGGTAGTATGTGTTACGTATGGACCGAATCACAATTTTAACCATTGTCCGTTAAATCGAGGTGGAAACGATTTTCCCATTTTTCATGACAACATCCAACAATTTCAACAAACCGCAGCTGTTGGCAATTTTCTCCAAAGAAACCAACCATCTAATTTAGCAAGTCAAATGAAACCACCGGGTTTCAATCAACCGAATGTTCAAAACAACCAAAACCGTTACCAAGGAACCAATTCCAATTTCAATCAAAACCGAGGAACCAACTTTAATCAAAACCGTCAAAACAATCAAAATCAAGTTTACCAAGCCCCACCATACCAACCACCAACAAATCAACCTTTGGTTAATCAAGCTTTACCTCCCGTTTCACAAATTCAAGGTGTGTCTAAAACAGATTTTGAAAGTTATGCTAAAGCTAATGATGCGAATATGAATAACTTGCAAATGAAGTTAATAAATTTTTCAAAGAAACCATAAATGATTATCAAAGAGTTCAAATGATTCTCAAAAGAAGCAAGATGATTTTCAGAAGATGATGCTCAGTTTCATGCAAAGCTATCACACCAACCAAGCTTCAAGTTCAAGTTCGTTACCAAGCAATACCATTCCAAACCCTAGGAACGAAGCCAAGGCAATTACCACACGAAGTGGTGTCTCATATGACGGACCTCCAATTCCACCGCCGGTGGTGGAAAAGGAACCCGAGGTGACAAAGGATACGGAGCTACCTAGCACCGAAGACATCCAACCTCAAGTTGTCCAAGACTTAGGAAAAGACAAAGAACCAATCAAAGAGCCTTCTTTAGCTCAAAAGACCAAGACTAGTTTGCCTTACCCTTCAAGACTTGCAAAAGAGAAAATTCATGAAAAGGATGATATCCTAGCTTCAAAGTTTATGGAAATTTTTCTGTAATTCTCACTTTGAGCTAAGTTTTCGCGGATGCTCCATACATACCAAATTTGCCTCCAATTTTCAAAAAAATGCTTAATAATAAGAGACAATTTAATCGAGTTAACCAAACACCTTGAATGAAAATTGTAGTGCGGTTGTCCTAAAAAGCTTCCGGAAAAGCTAGTGATCCCGGTCGATTTTCTATTCCATGTGATTTTTTCCGAGTATGATAATTGGCATAGCCCTAGCCGATTAGGTGCTAGCATACATCACATGCCTCTTTCCATTTGTAAAAAGCTTGGACTCCCGGGCCTAAATGATACTAAAAGGTGTTAGATTTAGCCGACCGAACAATTTCCCCAAACCAACCGGTGTAGCCGAAAATGTTTGTCAAAGTAAGGGAAGATTTACTTCCCGCCAATTTTGTTGTTCTTGATTTCATAGCCGATCCTCGAGTACCGTTGATACTCGGGAGACCTTTTCTTAGGACAGCTCATGCTTTAATCGATGTATATGAAGGAGAGATAATTCTTAGGAATGATGATCAGACTTTAACCCTTAAATGTGGTGATACACCTTCTATTTCGTACAACAATTTCGAATCGTTGAAGAAAGTCGATCTCATTGATGTCACGTGTGAAGAATACTCACAAGAAGTCTTAGATTTTTCCGACTCAGTTGCATATGGCAATCCTTCTCCCGGATACGATCCGATTGTTTCAAATTCTTCTCCGACACTCACTCCGTTCGAGGAAAGTGATTTTCTACTTTTTGAAGAAGCCGATGCTTTTATAGCAATCGATGACGAGCAAACTTCACACAGAACTTAATGCTAATGTACTATGATTCCAGGGAAGGTGGACATTCTCCGTTTTTAATTCTCAAAGCATTTCTCAATAGTGATCCATTACCTCCTCCGCCGCACCAAGGAGTTTATTTATCGAAAATTCGAAGAGAGCTTAAAATAGTTGAACCAAAGAAGTCTTCAATTGAATATGCTATTTCTTATGAACCAAAGAATGAACCTCCCGAGGTTGAACTTAAGGACTTACCTCCTCATCTCGAATACGCATTTTTAGCAGATAACAACAAGTTGGCCTGTATATAAATTGCCAATTTTGAGCGATGATGAAAAGACCGCTCTCATAAAGGTTCTTAAATCACGAAAGCAAGCAATTGCTTAGAAGCTCTCTGACATTAAGGGTATAAACCCGGAATTTTGTTCTCATAAAATTCTAATGGAAAGATTTGCCTATGAACCGAGCGGTCCAACCATCATAGAAGGATTACATCCAAAAATTCATGATGTCACTAAAAAAGGATCTAGAAAAACTTCTCGACGCTGATTGATCTACTCCACTCTCGGATAGTCCTTGGTGTTGACGCCCAGTATACTTTGTACCAAAGAAAGGAGGAATGACCGTAGTAACCAATTATGTAGTAACCAATGACGATAACGTATTAGTACCGAACAAAGACTTGTAACAGATTAGAGTATGCATAGATTAACGTAAGTAGACGAAGCTACAAGAAAGACCATTCCCTTACGATCTTGGATCAAATGCGTTGAGAGACTCGCAGTAAATTGATTACTATTATTTTCCTCGACGGTTTCTCCGGTTATTTCCAGATTCAAATTGATCCAAAATGACCAAGAAAATAACCACATTCACTTAACCCAACGGAACGTACTGCTTATCGCCTGCATGCCTTTGTTTATGCAATGCGCAGCACGTCCAAAGGTGTATGATGGCAATTTTCCAATATATGATTTGAAAAGAACAATGGAAGACTTCATGGATGATTTCCGGTTTTTGGAAATTTCTTTTTTCACGTGCCTCACCAATTTAGAAAAAAAATGCTTAAAGGTGTGAAGACCACCAACTTAGCTCTAAATTGGGAAAAACCCATTTCATGGTGAAAAGGAATTATCGTACTTGGACTAAATTCGAAGAAAGGAATTGAAGTCGACAAAGCTAAGATCGATGTGATTTCTAAGCTACCTCACCCAACCACCGTTAAGGGAATTCGAAGTTTTCTCGGGCATGCTGGTTTTTACCGAAGATTCATCAAAGACTTTTCAAAGATCTCTCGACCCATGACCCATCTCTTAGAGAAAAACACTCCTTTTATCTTCTCGGAAGATTGCATTTTAGCCTTTCAAACATTGAAAAAGAAGTTAACCGAAGCTCCAATTCTCATTGCTCCAAATTGGGACCAACCTTTTGAAATCATGTGTGATGCAAGTGATTATGCAATAGGTGCGGTTCTAGGACAAAGAATTGAGAAGCATTTCCGACCAATTCATTATGCAAGTAAGACAATGACCGAAGCAGAATCAAACTACACAACAACGGAAAAAGAGATGCTTTTTTTTTTTTTTTTTTTTTTTTTTTTCTTTTTTTTTTTTTTTTTTATCAGTTGTTTACGCTTTCGGGAAGTTTCGATCATATCAAATCATAACAAAAGTGTTGTTTTTACACGGACCACTCCGCATTGAAATACCACTATCCAACAAGAAAACGCAAAGCAAGATTGCTTAGATGGGTTCTTACTTCTTCAAGAATCGATTTTTCAGTAATTGAATACTAATGGAGGCTGAAAACTATGCAGCCGATCACCATCTCCGTCTTGAAAACCCGTATGAGAATGTTGTGTTTTGATCCTAAGGAGATTATGAAACTTTTCCTCTTGAACATTGAAACACGGGTGACTCTCATGATAATCAACGTACCCCGTGTTTTGCCGATATAGCAAATACCACGCGGGAGTTTTCTTATCAAGGAATGTCAACCCAACAAAAGAGAAAAGTTTTTCCAAGGATTTAAACCATTACTTTGGTGATGATCCCTATCTCTTCGTAACAATGTGCGGATCAAATCATCCATAGATGTTATTTGGCCAAGAAGCTCTTGAAATCTCAAGCTTGTCATGAAGGACCCACCAGGGCCATCATAGTTGCTAATATCACCGCTCGGAAAGTATTTGATGCCGGTTTCTTTTGGCCTACGATTTATAAGGATGCTTACGAATTGATCAAATCTTGTGATGCATGTCAAAGACAAGGCAAGATTTCACATCGAGATGAGATGCCTCAAAATGCAATCCAAGTTTGTGAAATTTTCGATGTTTGGGGGTATCGATTTATGGGACCTTTTTCTGGTGCCTCGTCAAGAGAAACAAATTTATATTTTATTAGCCGTCATTACTTTCCAATGTGTTAAGCTAATGGCGTCCCCCCCAACGAACTTAAGAGTTGTCAAGTTTTTAAAATCCCTTTTCTCCCGATTTGGTGCACCGAGAGCTATCATAAGCGATCGTGGGACCCATTTCTGTAATGACAAATTTGATAAAGTTATGTCTAAATATGGTGTCACACATCGTCTTTCTACCGCTTACCACCCTCAGACTAGTGGTCAAGTCGAGGTGACGAATCGTGGTCTCAAAAGAATCTTAGAGAGGACGGTAGGAGAAAACCGTGCCTCATGGTCAGACAAGTTAGACGATGCATTGTGGGCATTCCGAACCGCTTACAAGACTCCAATCGGATGCACGCCCTACAAGCTAGTTTATGGAAAATCGTGTCATTTACCAGTTGAGCTAGAACACAAGGCATATTGGGCTCTTAAGCATGCCAACTTCGATCTCAAAACCGCGGGTGATCATCGAAAGCTCCAACTTAACGAACTTAACGAGCTTCGTGATCAAGCTTATGAGAATTCGCTAATCTACAAGGAGAAGACAAAGAAACTTCACGATTCCAAGATAAAGAACCGAATCTTCAATGTTGGTGATCAAGTCTTGCTTTTCAACTCCCGATTAAAGATTTTCTCCGGAAAGCTCAAATCCCGATGGTCCGGACCTTTCACAATTACCGAAGTCTATCCTTATGGCACTGCCAAGTTGTCTCATGCCGACGGTTCGAATTTCAAAGTCAATTGTCATCGTTTGAAGCACTATTATGGAGGAGATACACCACCGATGGTTATCCCGGACCTCCAGACTTTCCCTAAGGACAACTAAATTCGGGGATCGAGTCGAGCTTGCGACTCGGTGATCAAAAACAAGCCGCTTCGTGGGAGTTCACCCCATGCTTATCCTTTTTCTATTTTCCTTTCTATTTTCTATCTATTGTGTTGTGATGTGTTGAGAGGCTATCCTCTTCCGATTTCTCGTTGTTTGTTGTTTGTGCTTGTTGTGATTTTTGTAGGAGCAAACCAACAATTTTTGAAGCCTCTCGTGTTCGGTGTTTTTGTCCCGTTCTACTCGAGCTTCTCATCCTTTCTTTTGTTGTGAATTTAGTTTGGGAGATCTATATCCTTTCATCATTATCGATTCACGTCTGTCTTTGCATACCTCATAAACAACTTAGATTTTCATAGAAACCTGACTTTAAACATTGAGGACAATGTTTCGTTTTAGTTTGGGGAAGGGAATCTATCGATTTGATGTTACTCCCTCCGTCCCTAAATAAGTGTCCACTATTGACTTTCGAAGTCATTCTTCTTTAACTTTGACCTTAAATTATTTTGTTTGTGTTGCATAATACTTGGTGAAAATCATATCCATGAAAATACATTGAAAACTCAATCCATTCATATATTTTGCATCAAGTATTATATAACACAATCAAAACAATTTAAGGTCAAAGTTGAAGATGAATGACTTCGAAAGTCAATAGTGGACACTTATTTAGGGACAGAGGGAGTACTTGCTTATTGTTTTGTTCTCACATACCCGTTTTTCCACAAAAATAGCAAAAATTTTAAAATTTTAAGATCTTATCATAAAAAAATAATAATAATAAAAAAAATAATAATAAAATAAATGAAATGTGTTAAGACAAAAATTTAGGTTTTCCGTTGGTAAGAATAAAAAGTAAGTTTTTGACCGAACGACGTGTAAAGTTCTATCTTTCTCCCTTAACATTTAATGATGATAGTTTGTGCAAGTCTCGTTAGACTTTAAACATGCAGACTTGAAATCATTGGTAAAATGAAAACTTGGCTACTCTCTAGTAGATTTTAAATATGCCGAGTTGGATTTTATATAGGCAAGTATTTGCAAATTTCTTTATTTAGCGATTTTAAAATTACAAAGAAAAAGGAAATGAGAGTGTTGAGTACAATAGGATTGCTAAAAAAGTTTATTTGGAAAACGTAAAGGCTTATAAGAATAACTTGTGGTTTTTTCTTCCCTTAGTTCTTAAAATGATTAATTAACGTGTTCTCTTTAATTTTACAAAATTAAAGTTTTACTCTTAAAAGGTCTAATCACATATTCAGGAGAGAAAATCTTTATCGATATGAAGTCAACATCATCGGAAAAAAAATAAATCAAGAATTTAGTTCAAGTTTTATACCTTTTGGCTTTCTAAAATGAAATTTTTTTTATTTGCAAAAATATTGTTTAAACTAAGTTTTCTTCTAAAAAAAAATCTCTAAAAAATGTAGGTTGGAGAATAAAAATATTGCAAGTTATAAGTCCTAGTGTTTAATAATTAATATCAAAACTCCATCGTAATAAAGTTGAACATGGCATTTGTCGTTCGCTCCCGATGTGACAACGAAGAAAGGGCGGAGGTTGTAAATATTTAGGGTTGGTATCAAAATAAGTACACGAGCTCTTTCGTGAGGCTGGCGAATGTGTCGTCGAAAGAAAGTGATACCACTTCTAGCCTAATATGTAAAATAGAAATAATAATGTTGCAAAGTTAGAAAATAAAATAGTAAAATTTCATTTTCTAAAACCAAGGTATTCTTTTGAACTAAGGTTTGCAAAAGTCTACAAGGCTTTTTCATCGGAAGTTCATGCGTTTCGTTAGTATTCTCCGGATGGGGTGTCAAAAGCCTTAGCACTTACCCGATGACGGTGGGATTGCTAGAGAAGAAAGTCATTCATGGGACAAGTGAACCAACGATGTCTTAGCTAAGGAGGTTTTTGTTTGCTTTGAGATGTGATCTTGCTAAGTGATTAACATATTAGCTCAAAAGGCCCATGTGTAAAGCTTGGTCGGATTTTATCTATCTAAATATGTGGATTTAATGGTTTAAATTAATTTGAACACACACACCTAAATATATGATTTATGTCGGGAAGAGGAATTCACAAGTTGTAATTATAAGTAGTCTTAGCATCTTAGCTCGTAATCAACGGTGATCTTATTTTTAAGCTTAGCATGGGAAAAGTGAAAAATCGGGGATGATGAAGTTATCTTTTAGACACTTAATTGTGCTTTTTGTTCTATGATCCTAAAAGTTACCAATGAGGTAATGAAAACAATACATTATGTCAACACAAATAAGTTGTAGTTAGGTAGTTAATTATCAAGAAAAATCATAAAAAGAGAAAAAAGATTTGAAAATGGGAATTCGGGTGTTTTATAACTTGTGATCTCTTAACTCTCTTAACAAAACTCTTTGCTACTTTTCAAAGGATTAGTTTGGGAAAGTTTCGAGGTATTTGGTTATAAGGCATGTGATATTGCGTGAGGACACACAATCGTTTAGTTTGGGGAATTTTGATAAGTGTAAAATACACATATCCGTTTGTACCTAAAATAACCCAAATAAACCCAAAACAGTCTAAAAATGGCAAAAATGTGCTTGTATTTGTGTTTTGTGTGTGCAGGTACGGATATATCAAAAATCACATGAAAACAGTCAAAAACAGGCAAGCACGGACACGAGAATCAAAAGAGTACAAAAAGAAGCCAAAGAATCAAAGCCGAAGCCAGAAAAGTCAAGCCTCAGTCAAATCCAGTCAAAATGGTCAAACAATGGTCAACAGCAGTCAACCACTAAAATGACAAAACCCACAATATTTCATTTCAACCCTCCAAGTTTCACCAAAGTCCAAAAATAACCCCTCACCTCCTATTGGGCCCTAGAACCCTTAATGGGCCTGAAAAACCCTAAAATTCTATACCCGGATCCAAGCCCATAACCATAAGCCCAAAACCTAGTCCACTTCCCTTTTATATAAACCACAAGGACCGATTTTGCAATTCCTGAAACTCCTTTTATAACTAGAAAGGGAGAAAAGAAAGAGAGGGACTAGAAGTGATAATTGGCCAAAGTTAAAACTGAATTAACTCGTTCAGTTATAAACTTAGCGCCAATATCCTTTTTACTGTTCATCATCACTTTCGTTTCTCTAGCCAGGGTAAAACAATGGGCAAATGGAAATTGAGGGCTCTAT
Organism: Tanacetum coccineum; assembly: GCA_026074375.1. NCBI lineage: Eukaryota > Viridiplantae > Streptophyta > Magnoliopsida > Asterales > Asteraceae > Tanacetum > Tanacetum coccineum. The sequence continues at coordinate 10,673 of BQNB010047193.1, read as the reverse complement.
TGGTCAATTTAAGAGCTCATTAACAAGATGCCAAGGACAAATTAGTCTAATCAAAAGGTTTTAGTATCTCACTCTCATGAGGAGGCCACGTTAGAGCAAGAAAAGCACAAGGTTATGTGGGTTTTACACTATAATCACTCACACAACTAACACATTGGCACATGAATGGAATGACACGCTGGCGATCCTTAGTTACACACAAAATGATCAAACGGCTTAAAATCATTTGGCAATGATTAGAAGAATCAAGGGTGCGGATTAAAGGCTAGGAGATGGATTCAGGGGTCCTAGAAGCTTCTTTGGCAGCCTATAAAAAGGCCTCAGCTCACACGCGCACACCACCTTCTTTTTACCTTATTTTTCCTTTTTCTAGTTTTTAATAATTTAGGTTAGCTTAAATATTGCTTATTGTAATTTGTCTTTTGAATTATGTAATCGATCTTAACTTGTGAAGAGTATCCCCAATGACTTTACTCCCCTACTATCTAATAAGTTTAAGAGCTTGTAGCTGCCTTATATTGTCTCTTGTTTAGCTAGAGGAGTTTGTAAGTTTCTCTTTTCATTTCCTTTAAAATCTAGCTTTAAATAATGATATCATTGCTTGCTATGTTTAGATCTGCTTATTTTCTTATTCACTTTGATGTTCTGGCAAAATCACAAGGATAATGCGTAGGACTCTTAATATATATCTTGTAATTCACATTGTGTGACTTAGCAAGCAGAATTTGACAAGTGTCCTAATGAGATTTATGGATGATCTCTTTTGGCTCTAGACTCAATAGTGCACTTTGATTTTAGTGATCGGAGGCTGGAGCAGACTGCCACCTTTTCAATATCAACTAACTCGGAGTGAGAAAGTCGATAGAAATGCGTGTAATCTCCGTGAGAAATGAAACAAGAGTCTTTTGAGAGACCTTGAGTGGCTAGGGAGGGTTGTGCATAGCGTCACTGGGTCCATGACAGTCTTCAATGTCAGACAACACCTTAGTGTTTCCGACAGTTTATGTATTGACCCGGTTTCTGCCTAAGTGTATGGAGGGCTTCTTTCTTTACACCCTTTATCCTTACATTTCTTTTTCATTCTTCAACCCCTTCAATGCTTACCGAGACTTCATAACTAACACCTTGTTGGGTTTGTTCCAGTGTTAGCTCCATCTCAGTCGGCATTATTCCCTTTTCTCACTTTTTCTCCTTTTATCATACCTAAGGACTTCTACACTAACTAGTGGATATCCCTGGGTAGATCCCTCCGGTTCTGGCTGGATCATGGGATTTGAATACCTATGCCTAACCACCTTATATCTCCATAAATTTAAGAACATGGCCGGTCTTTTGGGTATTCCATCACAATCCTTCAAAACCATTGAAAATTCAATCAAAGTGTTTGATATAAATATCAAAAAGATTTACACTTTGAGAGTTTTTCATTATCACTAAAAGCCCCCCTTAACATGTGCATCGATATCGTAGTACATGCTAAGTGTAGAGTGTACTGAGTCCATTTTATATGATCACATTTCGATACACGTTAGATTCAGTTTAATCACATTTTCTCCCCTTATCCAAAATGTTAATCCCTTGATATTTTGGATATCAATTGATTAAACGTTCGGGGACAAAATGTTACAGAATAACTTATAGAAACATTTTAATGCTCCCCCTCAAATTATGAGGGATATGTAAGACAGTGCTGAGTACAATAATTTGAAAATTTTGAATTTACTAAGAAATTCTTGAAAATTTTGTACTCGAGCACTCCTTATTTTCACCATAAGTCTACACTACATATATATTCACAAGATTATTATGTACGAGGTTTGACCTGAATGATGAGAACATCATATGATAGAATCATATGGTTCTTTTGTCGCAGCCGTAGGTCTCCTTCGTATAATCTCCCACCAACGAACTTTCTAAGCTCCTCATTAACCTTCTTTCTTTCAAGAAGTTGTCAATCTGATCTTTCTCTGTCCAAGCACTCTTCAGTATTGCTTCAACTTTCTTTCCAAGTAACAAAAGTCTTTGCTTCAAACTTTGAGTATGAAACAGATTCAGATACATATGTAACTTGAGCTTGTGTGGCTGGTGATGTCGGTGTTGATGTTGTCTTAGCTTCCCCCTAAACTAGCAATCCTTTCTTGAGTAGATTCAGAACTTTCTTACAAGCCGCATCAAGCAGTCTTAATGTATAAAGCCCAGATATCCGAAGTACACACATGACCCTTTCAAGAACTTGATACCGAAACATCAAAGTCAATTAAGTCCCGGATGAGCGCATTTCTCTCTTCAGGATAGTTATGATATAAATTGTAACACCAAAGTCAACTAAGTCCCGAATGTCATAATTATTCCCTCTAAGTAGTCGAAATGATAGCACCTAAGTCAACTAAGTCCCAAATGTACTCATTTTTTTCTGTAGAATACTGACTGACTTAAGGAATCATCATATATGTGTACCTCTTTTATCAAATATTTCTACTTCTTTTAAGAATAAGCTTAGGGATTGACCGTTTGAGGAAGCATTTATTTTTTTAATTAGTTTAAATTTTAGAAAAAATCATATCTTTTAATCTAAAAAAAAACCAAAGAAAAAATGTTTTTCTTTTTCTTAAAATTTTCTTTTGTCCTATCTTAGGTTTATAATTTTAATTTACGTTTTTAAGGGTTAAAATCAGTTTTCTTGCTTAATTGTCACGTGTTATTTGTTTCTCGTATTTGTTTAATTGTTTAAATTGCTTTTATTTAGTAGATATAGACTGTCAAAAATATCCTTGCTTTATTCAAATCAGAATCCGAGCCTAAACGTGGTTTCAATTTCACTAGTCGTTGGGGAAACGACCCGGGTGATCATACTTACCCGGTTTAATATACGTAATATATATTATATCATATATATTTTTGAGAGTGAATTTTCCTTAGGGAATTTTCTTAATTGCTCTTAAGGTTATATTAGTATATATATTTTTTAGTATATAAAACTGTTATCAGCTGCATAAACCAGGAACATATCAAGTTAGAAGCATGGATTGTTACGACAAAACTTAAACCTCTTGCTGTACAAATACGTCATTTGTCCTTATTGTATTAAACTCTACTTTTATCTATAATCATGAGTTATAGTTTGTGTGCAAAATTCGTGTATTAAAATATTAGTAACAGATAGTGGTTTTATATTCAGGGGAAACCTACATCAACTGTGAGTCAAAGTGTTAGTGTTTTCGACATATCTGTTGCTAAAGAGAAATCTGCCTAGTCTCCTATGAGGTTGTCTATTCCCAGCAAGCAACCCGTCATCCTTGCTCCTAAATCAGTCTGCTACATTATGCTGATATCAGAGGATAGAGTAAATAGGGTTGGGATTCTTAAGGCTAAAACTGACATAGCAGGTTCATAATCAGTTTATTGCAGTCTGGTATAAAATTGGTTTTTTCTTTGTAGCATTAACAGTCCTTAAAAACTTTATTCTATTACCTGACGACTGACCCCATGCTCTGGCATTAGCTCAGTCGTAGCAGCCACAAATTCTTTGCCATATTTTTTGGAAAAATCCATCTGAACCTGATATAGCTCAGGAAGATCCGCGCATCTTGGTGTCAGTCTCGGGCCTTTATATCCCTGATCCATTCAAATAGATTTAAGAAATTACCGATAGTGGTCAATAAAATTAAAGGCGTAGTAGCTAATGTGGGATGAGGGTGTTTGTGTGATTGTGGGTGTAAGGTCTAATTGAAAGATGATAGATTTTACCTCACAACACTGTGCAGACATACTAAGCCTCCCAATATTGTGGATACATGCTTACCATCTTTTTCTTTTATATATTTACGGCTTCGCTTTGACATTTTTGAGTTAGCTTCAACGGTAAGTGTACACTGACAAGCTTCAAGCACACTTCTGTCTTTCAATTTTACTTACTTTGACCCATGCATACAAAATAAACACATTCACGTCAAACGAACCAAAAATCACATAAAGATAACTAAGAAGAAAAGAGACTGAATTACACCGTATTTGTATTCACTGGGACTGTTGTTCCATTCATTCTGCAATATGTAGTCATTCAATAGTACCATGACCCCCTATAATGAATGGAAGCCACTTTGGTCCTTTGACATATTTCTAGAGATACGGCATGCCTGTATTCAAGCCTTAAAAGGCACCAAGCATTCCACCTAAACCACAACCATTCTGTTGGATATTTAACAGATGCATTTGTTAGTTGCAGAAAAGCTCCCTGAGAAACCAAAATTTTGTATAAAAGTCATAGGAGGAAGAAGTGTCATATATCTCCAGTAGCATATCAAAGACTGGAGATTCACTTGCTCTTAGACTTAGAGATTGTAATGACTAATAAAGGGTATTTGTTTCAGCAGAAACATGTAGTCACTGCATATACATCTCGTTTTATTATAATCTTAAAAGCTAATACTGGTAACTGAAACTTTTATAACTAATGAAGTATATGATCACATTCAATTTCAAGACTACTGAACAGAAAAAGATGCATCCCTTTTACATATTTTTAAAGGACTTTTCTGCCATAACACTATTAGCCAATAATAAAACACATGTAATATCAATAAACAACTATTCCTTTATTAGATTAGACTCGCACCATAAAATTTAGAGACTAACCAAGGGATCGGACAGTAGCATGGGCAGTGTAGCCACGAGCAAGTAAGAACTTAATGAGCTATGAAGCTATGAACCTAGATGTACCTGTCACAAAAACTACATTCCCTTCACCATTCATTGCTCTGAAACTGGACAGTGTAGGTGTTAGACACTTGGGTATTAAAAAAGAGTGATGACTTGATTTGTTTAAGGGATATGAAAGAGTCTAACATGTAATGTTATCACTTTTCTAGTCCAAATGAAAAGGATTGTAATGTTGAGTTCAAGGTCAAACGGGTCAAATTTTGACTTCAAAAAACTTGAGTTTTTAAGGGAGTGTTTGGCAATTCTTACTTATAACTCGTCCATACTTCCTTATGGTTAAGCGCTTGTTTACATTAAAATATTAGCATAAGAAAAGTTTTATCCAAACGTTAAAAAATGCTCATAAGCTTTAAGAATTACAGTAGTGTAAACGTTGACTATAAGGTTAAATGGGCCGATCTTTGGCTTCAAAAGAGTTGATGATCTTTGTTTAAGCATACAAAACGCTTCATGTAAATGCCAAAAAAGGTTCTCCACTTTAAGAATAAGTAGATAACCACATAAACAATCCTTCATAAATATACGAATTAAACATTAAAGCAGCTTTAAAGTTCAATACAAAGGATGTATGGGAATGCTTATTTTTATCTGGTGTGAGATATTACAATCAGAGTTTTACAAAGGATCCCATTTATAATGCACATAGAAACATTTTTTTTAATCATGTTTGTCGAATGTAATACAGTTCTACGCCTCAAAAACCTATCGGTTGACTCAAAATGCTCCCAATGCCAGCAGCAAATAAATGAACGTGTAGAAAAGTACATGCTAAAACGACCAACAATAAACGTTGGTGAATTCAAAGTAAAAGCAGTGTTGGAAATAAAATAAGTACTCCATTACGAGTAGAAAAAGTAGCGTGTAACAACATTTCTAGTATCGGTTCAAAGATCCAGGTATGACTTCAATAAGTCAAAAATACAAATATAAATTAAACAGTTTAGTAGGACCACAAGATTTAAGTGACGGCGGACTAAATTACAGTAGTCTCCGAATCCAAAACAAGTATAAGTAGTACAAGTTAAGACAAATTCACCAAGTCTGAAGTATATATATGCGACTAAGCTCATGACCCCGAAGCCCACCATGTGCCTCCAAAATAGTAGGGTTCCTGCCAAACATCAGCCTACAGGTCCTCCTAAATTTTAAAATGCTCCATTATCAACTGTGACCATCAAATGTCGGTGGGGATTGTTTAGTCCCAATAGATCTATCCACACACTAGCGTTCACTATACATAACAACTGCCCGGCTCATATATATTAGGGACGTCTGACTCGGCACTGTGATAACTTAGGCAAAATAATCTGGTAGACTAATCTGGATAGCATACAGTTATATAAACAAAACTTGTGTCCGTAGTAAAACCTTCATGTTGTTTCAAAATTCACGATTTCAATATAGGCATTCAAAACGATTCTTCAAATCTTATAGTAAAACAAATCAAGTTTGTAAAAATCATGTAAAGCTTATGTATAGTAATCAATTCTTTACTTAGTAAAACAGACATAGGATTCCCCCTCGGGCTGTTTAGAAAGACTTTGAAAAGATGAATTTTGTGAGACTATGAACTCACCTTGAGTGAATGAATGATCGAGGTATAAAAAAATGCGTCACGATAAAGACGAAAAGCAACATAATTAGATGTAGGCCGTATAAGTGACTAAAGCACATAAGATAATAGATGACCCGAAATATAAGCGCTATATAGCTACATCACCATACTAAAAATTGTGTTCTCGTGAAAAAGATTTAACTCCCCCCCCGCTTTGATAATTAAATGCCTGTATTTATAGCTTGTATAATCGCCTAACTAGTTCAAATCGCCTTGAAAACTAATATTTAAAAGTTTAGACATGTATCAAATATTTATATAAATATTCTATAAATGTTTCGCAAAAAATTTTTTAAAAAACTAACCAACACATTCACCTCAGGAAGATAGTGCACAAGTTATAAAACATGAGCGTAACTTCCGTTTTAAAAGCCGCGTCTCTACGTTTCTTTAATGTCCACGCTTTTGTATTAAGACGACGTATCAACAATATGACAATGTAGTATTCATGTCCTCAGTGAACAATAACTTTTAACTGTTATTTCATGTCCTCTGGTGAACAGGTCTTTTACTGTTCACAAATCAGTTATAAGCTATTTTAAGTTATCGTAAAACCCGAACGGCCGGTATTTATCTGGTGTGAGAATAAGGTTAGTTTATCTGGTGTGAGAATATAATGTGATTACAGGTCTAAGTAATTTGATACAGTAATATAGATTTATAAATCCGGGCTTGCAAGTTTTCTTGAAAGGTTAAAATGGGGGAAACTGAACTTCAAATAGTTTTGGAATCAGTATGGACATTACATTTATTCCCTTTTAAAGAAGTCAGATTTATAAACAAAATGAAGTGTATCAAACCTCTGGAAAGAAATAAGCTTACGCTCTCTGCTGATTGGTCCGCCCATATCCAACAACACCTTTAAAAAATAACAAAATTTGTTATAAGAAGCCAATCACGTTCCTCTATAGTATCTCAAAACACTCCATTTATAGTAAAGTGAAATTTGACCGGGACATGTACTCCCAATCTCACAAGGCGTATCTCAAGAATGTCCTTTTGGTCAGTTTATCTTTTACTATTTTATAATAAGACACCTAATTTTCTGAACTATAAGATAGTTGAATATGCGATTATCACAAGTTTTAAATCATAAAACAGTAAACAGTATCTTACACAACCACATTTATCACATCTGATTATCTGATTATATAAGATCACATGATCACTTTCAAAATGCTAACCGAAACAACCCCCCTAAAATTTGAATGTCATTATACAATTTATTGGCATTAGCATTAAGCAAGATGAACTACCTGGCAATAACAATAGCAAGCAAATTATTTCCTTCAACTCTAAGGACCGGATGTCTGGCTTTTAGGGAACTATACTTCTTAAACACATGGTCTTCAGTTGGACTCTTATCTTCTATATCATTTGAGAGATAAATGGATGATGGTATTTCAGAACCAATTACACTGCTTTTAGTAAGCGTCTTATTATCAAATTCTTTATAAAGCAAATGTGCAACAACTCCATGCTTAGCATATTCACGCATGCCATAAAAATAAGAGAAAAGGGCTAATATAAACTAATACACACTTTAAGAAAATACTATAATCTGTGCACTCGATATATTAGTCTTGTACCTGTGTTCTTATTTGGACTTCCAAGGGTGAGTTTTCTGGACCATGTAGTGCAGTGTGTGCAGAGACTAAGATTATTAGATAAGGGTCAGATTTTGAGGGCACTGATCACTATAAATAAAGGAAATATTAACAACATAGGTAACATGGCCATGTCATAATGAGACATATTATAGGGGTCTTAATACAAAGGTAGAAGATCTCACAACTTTTTACCTTTTTCTTGATATATATATAGTGCAAAGATAGCAAACAAACCTCATATTTTGAGTCAAGCTAGCAAGAATGCCTGCCAAGTTCAGATAAAGGAAAGATTCCCCCGCTCATCAAAGGAAAGGGTCGGCGAAGAGAGCCTAGAAGCTTTCTTGGATGATGCTTCAAATCCGATATTCTAAGTTACTGCTACTCAAATAAATAATTGTTAATGTGATTAGCCTATATACCTTCTTATTAATGCATCTATCTTTCCTTTTCATTCTGAATTTGTTTAGAGCATCTTCCCTTTGTGCAGCGCGATGCCTATTATTCCCATTGCTTCCACTACCTATACTGTTGAGACATGCTAATGTCCTACCATTACATAAATTGCTACTTCCACTATAATCTTCAATGACGTCTATTGTATTATGCATGTCTGAAGAACACGGGCTCTGCATTTAGGCCAATCTTGTTTGTACCCAAAACGGAGGTGGCAATGCAGAACCATATCCTCTTACTGAAATAGGAACTGGAAACACCCTTTCCTTCGGTGATGGGAATTGACTTTGGCTAAACAGGTCTTTCAGAATTGGTTTCACATTCTTTTTGTTGATTGCAAATGCTAGCAGATCCTGAGGTTAGTGGTGGCTGCATCTTATTGATGTACTGTGAAAATGCTAAGACATTCGATTACTTCAATCTGTGCCTGTCATCACTAAACTGATTTACTAATCTACTTGGATGGCATCTTCTAAGTGAAAATTCTTTATTATAGAAACATTTTTTAAACCATTT
>BQNB010047192.1:0-43270 GCA_026074375.1 Tanacetum coccineum | reverse complement strand
TATAGTTTAATTGTGCTATTATATTCGTAGTGTAATTCAAAATTCAAAAATCCTTTATTTATTCTTGACTCGAATCCGAATTATTCGCGAATCTCAATTCACGACTTCGTTGGGAAACGATCCGAGAAGAAATACTTCCCGGTTAAAAATATACGTATTGTGTTTTCTTAAGTGAGATTTTACCCTTTTATTTCTCTTGTTTGAGAAGTAATTGGTAAGAATTGTCACGGGATTTATGCTATACATATATAAATTTGACTAGTGCTCACAAAACGCATACCACTCCCCTCAAACAATAATTTTCCAGTTCTAATTTTACCTTTACCAGTTATTCTACCTCCTTTAGAACTGCCTGCAAATGCAACAAATCCTCCATCATAGTCTTGATAATCTGTGAGATAGGACTTATTTCCTGTCATATGCCTGGAGCATCTACTGTCAAAAATCCATGTATCTTTTAAAGCAACTTGTGGATCATCCTGCATATCAAACAAAAGAGAATTAGTTTCTCTTGGCGACCCAAGCCATTACTGACTTGAGTCTTCCTGTTGGATCAACATAGTCAAATTGCTTACAAATGTATGATCCACTATTTTTGGAGACATGATCAACTATATTTCTTTTTGGTCTCCAAACCCAGCATGCTGAGGACTTAACAACATTAATCCCTTGTTCTCCAACAGCACTTGTCACCCTTTTTCCTTTAGCAGTATTAACAGAATTTACTTTAGCAGTATTAACTTTGTTATTCAAACTTCTGTTACTGTGTGTTGTTTGTTGATTAAAAGGTCTCTTGGAAAGTGAATGTGCCTTTTGAAAAACATTTGGTTTAGTTTTTGAAACATTCACAAAGAGTTTGGGTGCAACAGTATTAATAGGTCTAGCAGCACCAAGTGGTGCTGCTGCTCTTGAAGAGCTTTGCCTAGCAGTACTAATGGGTACAATGGCAGACTTGGTTAAAACTGCTGTTGGAGCAAAATTTCTCCTAGAATTAGAGAAATTTGTTGGAACAAAATTTCTCCTAGAATTAGAGAAATTTTGATGATTAGTCCTCAAAGCATTATTCCAAACTGGTCTAACTTCCCTTTGACCAGTTCCCTTTTGCACATTGTTCATCACAGGTTTTTGTACCATCTTTTTATCGTGAAAATCACAGTCTTTAATTAGATGGTTAAAACTCCCACACACAAAACAGACTTTCTTTGTAAACTGAAACCCAACTCCTAATTTCTGAGTTTTCTTTTCATTCTAGTTTGTTCTGTTATTTCTAAGGTTTTCACAAATTTTCCTAGGTTGTTTAGCTTGCTCAGGTTTAAGCTCAGATTTATGTTGAACATTATCAGATACCATTACTTCAGACTCATCCTCATCACAATCAGATACCCAATCTTCAATTATTGGGGGCACCGGTGGTTTTATTAATCTCATTTAAGGAATTTTCACTAACACTTTTATTGACATTAACTCCATAGCCTTCAAATTCAGGCTGTTGAAACTCCTTAAGACCAGAGCTAGACAAATCAATAGTTGGGGGTGCAAACAAGCCTATAGGTGGAGGTACAACAACATTATACCCCACACCTTTTCTATTGTTATCATAAATTTGACTCCCTATCAATTTATCTAGGTTCTTAGAGGCATTTTCAAAATTGTCAATTTTAATCTGATTGCTCTCTTTTTCTTTCTTAAGTTTTTCTATCTGAATATTAAGAGCATTGATTTTTGAGTCCTTAAATGAGGCATCTCTTTTTAAAACAACAATTTGGTCGCAAAGCATAACCTCATTCTTTTTATAGAAGACAAGTTGTTCTTCTACATAAGCTAGACCTCTTTTATAGGTAGCTAGATCAAACTCAGATTTATTAAACTATACTCTTAAGCTGTCATACTAAGATTTAAGAGTTTCATAGGATTTAAGACAAGTGTCAGAACAGGTTTTGTGATTATATACCTCTGAGTCTGAGAAAGCCATAAATGCTAAGTTGGTAGGGACTTCCTCATCAGCCATAAAACTCCAATCAAAACCTGCTCCATCAAACGCCACCATTGCTTTGGAAGAAGTGTCTTCCACATTCACAGTTCTTTTTGAACTTTCTTGATTCCTAGGCCTGCTTTTTTTATTCCTAGGACCTCTGCATTCTCTTGCAAAATGTCCCATCTTATGACAATTGAAGCATTTTACCTTTGACTTGTCATAACCAGCAGTATCACTTCCATTGATGATAATCTTCTTACCAGTTCTCTGATAAAACTTTGTTGCTTTCAAACTTAGTAATACCAATTGCCACTTTAAATCCATTTCTTCAAGATCATCTTCATGGATTTGCTTTAGGTCTTCGTGAACAACCTGAGACCCATTTGGTTTATTGGCCAGAAAAGCATAGACTGTGGCATCACTGAGGCTAGCAGTACTATTATTAGTACTAGCAGTGCTAACATGAGTGCTAGCAGTACTATCCTGAACATTAGCAGTATTATCTTCATTGGTACTGCTAGGAGTTGATATAAAGGCCACATTTCGTAAACTTGAATTTGAGCTTGAGGTAACACTTATTTTGACCTCTTGTTCAATAATCTTAAAATTGTTGTAGAGATCATTAAAACTTATTGTGCCCAAATCTGGTTTATTCCTCCAGACCACAACATGCATGCTCCATTCAGAAAGAAGGCTTCTCAAGAAAGGTTAGATCTTCTTAACAGATGTTTTCACCTAAGATAGCTAACTGGCTAACAATTTTCTAAAGCCTATTTGAAATGGAGTTAAGCGACTCTTGGCTTGAAGCACTAAAGTTCTCATACATCTGCTTCAAAAGTGTCTTTTGAGTCTTCTTAGTAGCTTCATTTCCACCAAATCTTGCTTGTATGGCTTCAAACAAAGTTTTGGCATCCTTGTATTGATTGAATGTCAATTGATGTTCATTGGGGAGTGCCATCAGCAACATGCTCCTAGCTTTAACATCATTTTTCTTCTGTGCCTTCTCTTTAGTGGTAACTGGTCCTGGTATAGTTGAAGTAGAGGTACCATCTGCGTTTGTTGTAGTTCTAGCTACTGGCTTGAAAGAATTGCCATACTCTATGACTTCCCATAGAGCATAATCCTGCACCTGAAAGTACTGTTCGATCCTTAGCTTCCACATCTCATAGTCACCCTGTTTCAGAAGGGGCAACTTTGCAACAACATTGTTTTGGGTAGTTTCAAGATCCATTTCTTTGATTGAATAAAGAGTTCTTCTAGTTTGTAACTTCTTGATCAAGGTTTCAGAACACAAGCTCTGATACCACTTGTTGATCCCCTTTTGACAGATCTTAGATTAGCTTGTTAAAGCTTAAGTTGTCTTAGATAGATCTAAAACAACTATGATAGAAACCCTGAGTAATATATAAAGATTATGCGGAAACTAATCTTTATACACCAGAAGAAACAATATAACAGTAACACAAGAACTTTCACAAAACTTTCAATATATTGAATGATTCACAAAACAACTATATGTTTTGCCTAATAACTATGACTTTTCTATCTTGGATTCATATTTAACTACTATGCCAAAAGGGTTCCTTTTATACACCAAGGAAACCCTAATGGGCTTACAAAACGCGTTAAGTGAGCATGCATATCTATTCCTAATATAACTCATGCATATCACATAAGCAGTACTAACTATATAGCCTAACAAATACTAAATATAACTGGCATACTAACAAGTACTGGCATATAACAACTATCAGCAGTACAAATTGTAAGAAGGCTCTAAAAATCCCCAACAATCCTCCCCTAAACTTGTGATTTACCATCAAATCTCAAGTTTCTTCTAATGTACTCTGCTGAGGATGCTTCCAAACACTTTACTTCCTTGGTCTGTTTGCTATATTGTAGATCTTTATCAAAAGCTCATCTGCCATCTCTGACTGTTGATCCACTCTTAGCTTGTTACATAGCATCAAAGTTGCAAGTCCCTTTGTCAGTGGAACAATCCTTTTCAACCAGCATGAGATATCTTGTCCTTAATCTTGTAGATACATGATGAACTGCACACAAATTCATATACCCACCATTCTTCAAAGATCAATGCATATATTCTAAAGTCTAAAATATTTTCTCTGCATTTGTTCAAATAACCTCTTTATCAACCACAATTCTATCTCTTTTATCTTCTGGAGTCCTGATGAGTTGTATCATTCTTGACTAAGCTCCAGAATTTTGACCAATTATCCCTTTCAAATTTTTTTAACTGGCCTTCAAAACCTGATACATCACTGTGTAATTGCCGTAATCTGATGATTTTTCCAAAATTGCATAGTGATCTCAGACTAATCATCCCATCTAATTATAGGTAATTTTGGTTTTGAAGAGCTTCAATATTTATTCCTTCATCTGGAACTATGATTACCATTTGATTTAGCTGTTCTTGAGACAATTCATCTATTTTTGGTTCTTCATCTGTTTGCTCTTGAATTGACACTAAAACTTCTTTAGTTCTTTGTCTTTTAGCAAGTTTTGCTTCAACATCTTGACCTGCTCTTTTTAGTCTTTGAACTTCTTCTTCAGAATCCATAGGCACAAATGAATGAACATAATACCCATAATTTTTAAAAGATTGGTCCTTAATCATCAAGCTTTAATCCTTTGAAATCTTTCATCTTGAGCCCCTTAATCTTCAGTACATAATCATATTCTTCCTGACTTCAGCTACAGATCTAGGTCTATGTTTTAAGTGCATGATACCTTATTCAGGAAGGCTCATGTCCAAACAATAACATGTACAATATCAACTTCAGCTACAGCTGATTTCTTTGCCAGCTTATCACATTCCTTCTTGAAATTATTAGCAATTACAGCATCTCTTGCAATCCTTTTTGTTTTCTCTCCATCAATCTGTTCTTGTAATTCTAATAGCTTCTTCAATGAACTAAAGCCTTTTCTTTTCTAGTTGCTTCTTGGACTTTTTTGAATAGTTCACCTTTAGTCATGATTTCTTTACCTTTATCATTCCTCTTTTCTGCACTCCTTCTTATATATACCAAGTTTACAGCAGTAGTACTAACCTCATGAGTTTGCACTTAGCATTACAAATTGGTACACACTAGCAGTATTAAGTGCAGTATCAGCAGTAGTAACCTCTTGTTCCCCTTTTTCACCACTTCCTTGATCTTCCACAAGACTTAGTAGATCTTCTAATTAATTCATTAGTATCTCCTCTTCTAGCAATACTCAGTATCATCACTAATCTCTCCTGAGACTCCTTCATCCATGTGGATGAACCAAAGAATGTTTAGCATCCAAGTCCAATTCTTCAATCAAACTCCTCCCCTATTTGGAAGGATCCTCAAAAACTTCTTCTTCATCAGGGATTACCACTCTTGTCCTTTTTCTGGATTGGCTTGTCTTTATAGTCTGCTCTAACTTCTTCACTTTTTTGATTAACTTTAGTAAGAGCAGTACCATAAGCTTGTTTGGTTATGCAACTCTGCCTCTAACCTTGTACTTTATTTGACAATTGTACAGAGAACAGTTTAATCTCATGAAGTGATAAACTACCCTCATCACATCCAAGTGAGTGAACACTTTAGAGAGGTGATGCATAGGGCATGCAAGCAACTTCCTTAGTAACAGGTATGGTGTGGATGTTTGAAGGTTGTGAGGTGGATGGGCATGAATGGATGTATGTAAGAGGTGAAAATTGAGGTGAATATGTGATTCTAATCTTTAAGGGATGTTTATAGATGAAGTGATCATGGAAGCAAATAAAGGAACGTCTTCCCCAGAATTAACCCATTGTAACCCTCTTTATATACTAAAAGACTTACTAATGTAATGAATGAGTAGTAATAGGTTCATGTGTGGGGTTGAAGAAATCATATTTGCTTGTTAAACAGATTGAATAAATCTAGGATACATTAAAAAGTTATTAGGGTTATCCAAATTTTTTACCATTGCATCAAAGATGAATTTTGAGAAGTTAAAAGTCTGGTTTTCTAGACAGAAAATAGTAGTAGCTATATTGCTGCTAAACCAGCTCCCAAGCAGTCTTTTTAGACTCAAGTAGTGAGAGGGATTATAATGAATGAAAACCTCTACTAAGGAAGAAAAATTAACCCTTATTGAAAATGTAAGTTTATCAGAATCAGTTGCATACCCCATTAGAGCAAGTTGCTCAAAGATCTTTGAATTGGGTAGAGTAGTAACACCACCATTGTCCTCCAACATTTTAGTCCTTCTAGAAGGCCTCAATAATATTCAATTCTTGCCTCAATTGTATCATTAGTTCTACCTCTCTAGTAGCACTTGTTCTAGCAGTAGCTGTGCTCCAAAACTGCTTAATAAAAGAAACATATATTGTTGGATTCTCTGTGAGGGCGTACTGGATATGACTAGCATTTAAAAAATTAATGATCTGATGAAACCCTTCACTTCCTTTAGACTTCTGTAAGTAGTCAATCATGTTGTGCTTATCGCAAAATTCCAAATTAGCCATGTGATTACTTAAAGAGAGATTAATCTTCTGGGATGTGGTTGTGGATGCGAATATGAGGGTTTGGTAAAGGTGATTGAGATTTTATATAGTGGAGCTAGGTTTTGATTTGACTGACTTAATAAAGATTGAATCTTTAATAAGAAAGAGAAATCTTATCAGAGAAAGGAAATATCACAAATTTTCATCATAGACCCTTATAAGCAGTTTGTTGGCGAAATATCTCAACGCTATTTAATTAATGAAAAATACTTTATACCTCCCAAACAGTACTAACGGTCACACGCACCAACTAATTTAGCCTAACAGTACTAAGTTTAAGCCGCCGTATTAACTTCACCCAGCAGTATAAAGATTTGCCTGACAGTACTAACTTAATACTGGTAGTATTAAGTTTATACCACTCAGTATAAACACCAATGTTGTTCCAACAAGTATTTCCATCATCAATTAATCTCCATCTTCTCTTTCTTTTTTAATACTCACAATTATCTTTAATTATTTTATTGCTGCACCATTACACTCTTATCAGTGCAACAGCTTTCCAATCATACTTGAGTAGCATAATAGTGTCCCAGCCTCTTTTGATTTTACTAATGTGTATGACAACTTTTTGTCTGATGCTACAAGCTTTCCAATCATACTTGTGTGCATAATAGACATCATGAGCCTCCCCTCAAACAATACTTCACTTGATAACAGACAATCAATTTTGCTTATCCTATAAATGTTAGTCCAAAACCAATAAAAACACAATAAAGCATTTTCTTGACTAGCAGTATTAATTTTAACTAACAGTTTTAACTTTAACAGTTTTAAGTAGAACTAGCAGTACTAATTATACATAAAGTATATGAACATTAGCTTTAACCAAGTTTTTTCTTATACTCTGTCCTTCAATAATTATACAACAACATGCCTTTATTCATCACAAGCACACTAGAAAAGATATAAACATTTAAATTCATAAGATCCAAATTTAGTATAACCCATAAAAAAGAAGATTAAAAACCTATTTATCCTTCCCCTTAATATCATGCTTTTAGGGTATTGAAAGCATGAACCATGCTTTTGCAATCAAAAACAGAAAACCTGTCACATCAAAGGCCCTTTAGTAAAGAAAGAACTTGCAAACTAGTAGTCTTGTAAGAATCTTGACCATTTGTTCAATCAACTATTTTCTCATAAGGAAATCTCCTAATTGAAGTTGATGCGCCTAATTTCTCTATGTGCCTTTGGTCTTTGAATGAAAGACAAATAAAAGTATAAGAGACAGTCAAATAATGGAAAGGACTTTTTCACCACAACCGATTGCACTTTTCATTATCCACAAGAATCTTGTCTCATAAAGATTGTAACCATAATCAGTAATTGATTTTGAAGCCAAAGAAACCTGTACCAACAAAGCATTGGAAGTAAAGCAATGTATTCTACTGTTCGTTTGTTGAATCAGCCACAATTGTGTTTGTTTCTTGGCAACTGCATGAGATTAGGGTTCTGCTTCAACATCTTGACCTACTCTTTTTAGTCTTTGAACTTCTTCTTCAGAATCCATAGGCACAAATGAATGAACTTGTTCCCATACTTTTTCAAATATTAGTCTTATATCATTATAGCTCATTCCTTTGAAATCTTTCATCTTGTAGCCTCCCTGATTCTTCAAGTACATAAGCATATTCTTCCTGACTTTAGCTACAGATCTAGGTCTATCTTGAAGTGCATGATACCTTATTACAGAAGGATCATTCCAATCAATAACATGAGCAGTATCAACTTCAGCTACAACTTCTTTCTTTCCAGCTTTATCATATTCTTCTTGCAATTGTTTAGCAATTTCAGCATCTCTTGCAATCCTTTTTTTTCTTCCTCATCAACCTGTTCTTGTAATCTAATGATTTCTTCATGACTAAGCCTTTCTTGTTCTAGTTGCTTCTTGGACTTTTTTTGAATAGATTCATCTTCAATCATGATTGCTTTACCTTTATCTTTCCTTTTCTCTGCACTCCTTCTTATATATACCAAATTTACAATAGCAGTACTAACCTTAAGAGTTGCACTAGCAGTACTAATTGGTACACTAGCAGTATTAAGTGTAGTATCAGCAGTAGTAACCTCTTGTTCCCCTTTTCACCATTTCCTTGATCTTCCACAAGCTCAATAGGTTCTTCTACTAATTCAGTAGTCTCTTCCTCTTCTAGTAATACCTCAGTATCATTACTAATCTTCTCCTGAATCTCTGAAGCATGTGGAGGAACCAAATAAATTTCAACATCTAAGTCCAATTCTTCAATTAAACTCCTCCCCTGTTTGGAAGGATCCTCAGAAACTTCTTCTTCATCAGAGAGTACCACTCTTGTCCTTCTTATAGATTAGCTTGTCTTTACAGTCTGCTCTAACTTCTTCACCTTTTTGATTAATTTTGTAAGAGTAGTACAATAAGTTTGTTTGGTTTGTGCCAACTCTGCCTCCAAGATTGTTACTTTATTTGACAAATTGGTACACAGAACCGTCAATTCATGAAGTGATAGACTACCCTCATCACGTCCAAGTGAGTGAACACTTTGAAGAGGTGATTCATGGGGCATGGAAGCAACTTCCTCAGTAATAGGTGTGGTGTGGATGTTTGATGGTTATGAGGTGGATGGGGCAGTGAATGGTGTATGTTAAGGTGAGAATGATGGTGAAGATGTGATTCTTTAAGGTGATGTTTCAGATGCAGTGATCATGGAAGCAAATAAAGGAATGTCTTCTCCATAATAACCCTTTGTAACCCTCTTCATATTACTAAAGACTTTTTATCTAAGGACAGGAGTAGGAAAGGTTCTTGTGTGGGGTTTAAGAAGTCTTTGTTGCTTGTTTAAACATATTTGGATAAATCTAGGATACATTAAAAACTTATGAGGGTTATCCAAATTCTTTACCATGGCATCAAAGATGAATTTTGAGAAGTTAAAAGTTCTGGTTGTTGCTAGGCAGATAATAGCAGTAGCTATATTGCTACTAAACTGCTCCCAAGCAGTCTTTTTAGGACTCAAGCAGTGGAGGATTGTATGAATGAAAAACCACCACTGAGGTGAAAAATTACCCTTTTGAAATGTAAGTTTATCAGAATCAGTTTCATACCCCATTAGAGCAAGTTGCTCAAATATCTCTGAATTGGGTAGAGTAGTAACACCACCATTATCCTCCAACTTAAGATGTCTTCTTAGAGAGGCTTCAGTAATAGTCTTTTCTTATCCATCAATTGTAGCAGTTAGTTCTACCTCTCGAGTAGCACTTGTTCTAGCAGTAGCTGTTCTCCAAAACTGCTTTATAAAAGAAACATATATTGTTGGATTCTCTATGAGGGCATACTAGATATGACTAGCATTTAGAAAATCAATGATCTGATGAAACCCTTCACTTCCTGTAGACTTCTGTAAGTAGGCAATCATGTTGTGCTTATCGCAAAATTCTGAATTATCCATGTGATTGCTAAAAGAGAGATTAAACTTCTAGGATGTGGTAATGGATAAGAATATGAGGGTTTGGTAAAGGTGATTGAGATTTTATAGAGAGAGCTTAGGGTTTTGATTTGACCGACTTAATAAGATAGAATCTTTATAAGAAATAAATCTTATAAGAGAAAGAAATATCACGAATTTTCCAAATCATAGACCCTTATAATAAGTTGTTGGCGGAAATATCTCAATGGCTATTTAATTAATGAAAAATTCTGTTATACTCCAAACAGTACTAACGGTCACCCACCAGTACTAATTTAGCCTAACAGTACTAACTTTAAGCCTAACCATATTAACTTTACCCAACAATATAAAGATTTGCCAGTACTAACTTAATACTGGCAGTATTAAGTTTATGCCTAGCAGTATAAACACCAATGCTGTTCCAGCAAGCATTTCCATCACCAATTTGAATCTCACAATCTCTCTTTCTGTTTTTATACTCACAATTATCTCTCAATTCTTTTTGCTCACCAATACACTCTTTCTGTTTTTATACTCACAATTATCTCTCAATTCTTTTTGCTCACCAATACACTCTTTCTGTTTTTATCCATTCATCTCTCTTTCTGTTTTTAGCTCACCATTTCTCTCTATTTTTTTTGCTCACTTTATTCACATAAGTTTGTACAATGTGTCATCAATTCCATTAGTTTCATACTGTCCTCCCCACATCCAAGTGTGTTAACTCTTGAGAGAGGTGGATCATTGGACTTTTAGATGCAACCTCAAACCTAATTTGAGCATCTACATCCCTAATATGGTTTCTTGGCACCTGGGACCACTACCTAAACCAAATCCTAAAGAACTTAATTCATTAAGTGTTGCCATGGATTGGGTCTTATTTTATGTTACCACTGTCCTGCTCTGCTACCAAGCTAGAAGCAGTAGTGGCAACCCTTTCCATTCTGTCACCCAACTCCTTATGGACAACCTCATCACTAATCTTTATCAGGGGGACCACCAGACTAAGGTACCTTAGTGTCTCGACCTCTTTTAACTTTCCTATGTATTTGACACTTTTTGTCTGATGTAACAAGTCTTTCCAATCATACTTGAGTTCATAATAGACATCATGAGCCTCCCCTCAAACATTAATTTTCCAGTTCTAATTTTACCTTTACCAGTTATTCCACCTCCTTTAGAACTGCCTGCAAATGCAATATGACTTGTTTCCTGTCATATGCCTGGAGCGTCCACTGTCAAAAATCCATGTATCTTTTAAAGAAACTTGTGGATCACCCTGCATATCAAACAAAAGAGAATTAGTTTCTCTTGGGGACCCAAGCCATTACTGACTTGAGTCTGCCTGTTGGATCAACATAGTCAAATTGCTTACAAATGTATGATCTACTATTTTTGGAGACATGATCAACTATATTTCTTTTTGGTCTCCAAACCCAGCATGCTGAGGACTTAACAACATTAATCCCTTGTTCTCCAACAGCACTTGTCACTCTTTTTCCTTTAGCAGTATTAACAGAATTTACTTTAGCAGTATTAACTTTGTTATTCAAATTTCTGTTACTGAGTGCTGTTTGTTGATTAAAAGGTCTCCTGGAAAGTGAATGTGCCTTTTGAAAAACATTTAGTTTAGTTTTTGCAACATTCACAAAGAGTTTGGTGCTACAGTATTAATAGGTCTAGCAGTACCAAGTGGTGCTGCTGCTCTTGAAGAGTTTTGCCTAGCAGTACTAATGGGTACAATGGCAGACTTGGTTAAAACTGCCGTTGGAGCAAAATTTCTCCTAGAATTAGAGAAATTTGTTGGAGCAAAATTTCTCCTAGAATTAGAGAAATTTTGATGATTAGTCCTCAAAGCATTATTCCAAACTGGTCTAACTTCCCTTTGACCAGTTCCCTTTTGCACATTGTTCATCACAGGTTTTTGTACCATCTTTTTATCATGAAAATCACAGTCTTTAATTAGATGGTTAAAACTCCCACACACAAAACAGGCTTTCTTTGTAAACTGAAACCCAACTCCTAATTTCTGAGTTTTCTTTTCATTCCAGTTTGTTCTGTTATTTCTAGGGTTTTCACTAATTTTCCTAGGTTGTTTAGCTTGCTCAGGTTTAAGCTCAGATTTATGTTGAACATTATTAGATACCATTACTTCAGACTCATCCTCATCACAATCAGATACCCAATCTTCAATTATTGGGGCACCAGTGGTTTTCTTAATCTCATTTGAGGAATTTTCACTAACACTTTTATTGACATTAACTCCATAGCCTTCAAATTCAGGCTGTTGAAACTCCTTAAGACCAGAGCTAGACAAATCAATAGTTGGGGGTGCAAACAAGCCTGTAGGTGGAGGTGGAACAACATTATACCCCACACCTTTTCTATTGTTATCAGAAATTTGACTCCCTATCAATTTATCTAGGTTCTTAGAGGCATTTTCAAAATTGTCAATTTTAATCTGATTGCTCTCTTTTTCTTTCTTAAGTTTTTCTATCTGAATATTAAGAGCATTGATTTCTGAGTCTTTAAATGAGGCATCTCTTTTTAAAACAGCAATTTGGTCGCAAAGCATAACCTCATTCTTTTTGTAGAAGACAAGTTGTTCTTCTATAGAAGCTAGACCTCTTTTATAGGTAGCTAGATCAAACTCAGATTTATTAAACTCTACTCTTAAGCTGTCATACTGAGATTTAAGAGTTTCATAGGATTTAAGACAAGTGTCAGAACAGGTTTTGTGATTATTTACCTCTGAGTCTGAGAAAGCCATAAGTGCCAAGTTGGTAGGGACTTCCTCATTAGCCATAAAACTCCAATCAAAACCTGCTCCATCAAACGCCACCATTGCTTTGGAAGAAGTGTCTTCCACATTCATAGTTCTTTTTTAGCTTTCTTGATTCCTAGGCCTGCTTTCTTGATTCCTAGGACCTCTGCATTCTCTTGCAAAATGTCCCATCTTATGACAATTGAAGCATTCTACCTTTGACTTGTCATAACCAGCAGTATCACTTCCATTGATGATAATCTTCTTACCAGTTCTCTGATAAAACTTTCTTGCTTTCAAACTTAGTAATGCCAATTGCCACTTTAAATCCATTTCTTCAAGATCATCTTCATGGATTTGCTCTAGGTCTTCATGAACAACCTGAGACCCATTTGGTTGATTGGCCAGAAAAGCATAGACTATGGCATCACTGAGGCTAGCAGTACTATTATTAGTACTAGCAGTGCTAACATGAGTGCTAGCAGTACTATCCTGAACATTAGCAGTATTATCTTCATTGGTACTGCCAGGAGTTGATACAAAGGCCACATTTTGTGAACTTGAATTTGAGCTTGAGGTAACACTTCTTTTGACCTCTTGTTCAACAATCTTAAAATTGTTGTAGAGATCATCAAAACTTATTGTGCCCAGATCTGGTTTATTCCTCCAGACCACAACATGCATGCTCCATTCAGAAGGAAGGCTTCTCAAGAATTTAAAGTTTAGATCTTCTTGAGAGATGTTTTCACCTAAGATGGCCAACTGGCTAACAATTTTCTGAAGCCTATTTGAAATGGAGTCAAGTGACTCTTGGCTTGAAGCACTGAAGTTCTCATAACATTCTCTTCAAAAAGTGTCTTTTGAGTCTCTTAGTATCTGTCATGAGGACACCAAATCTTCTTGTATGCTTTGAAACAAAATTTTTGGCATCCTTGTATTGATTGAATGTCAATTGATGTTCATTGGGGAGTGCCATCAGCAACATGCTCCTAGCTTTAACATCATTTTTCTTATGTGCCTTCTCTTCAGTGGTAACTGGTCCTGGTATAGTTGAAGTAGAGGTACCATCTGCGTTTGTTGTAGTTCTAGCTACTGGCTTGAAAGAATTGCCATACTCTATGACTTCCCATAGAGCATAATCCTGCACCTGAAAGTACTGTTCAATCCTTAGCTTCCACATCTCATAGTCACCATGTTTCCGAAGGGGAAACTTTGCAACATCATTGTTTTGGGTAGTTTCAAGATCCATTTCTTTGATTGAATAAAGAGTTCTTCTAGTTTGTAACTTCTTGATCAAGGTTTCAGAACACAAGCTCTGATACCACTTGTTGATCCCCTTTTGACAGATCTTAGATTAGCTTGTTAAAGCTTAAGTTGTCTTAGATAGATCTAAAACAACTATGATAGAAACCCTGAGTAATATATAAAGATTATGCGGAAACTAATCTTTATACACCAGAAGAAACAATATAACAGTAACACAAGAACTTTCACAAAACTTTCAATATATTAAATAATTCACAAAACAACTATATGTTTTGCCTAATAACTATGACTTTTCTATCTTGGATTCATATTTCTAACTATGCCGCAAGGGTTCCTTTTATACACCAAGGAAACCCTAATGGGCTTACAAAAAGCGTTAAGTGATCATGCATATCTATTCCTAATATAACTCATGCATATCACATAAGCAGTACTAACTATATATGACTAACAGTGCCAAATATACAACTAACAGTACTAACTATAACTGGCAGTACTAACAATGTACTGGCAGTACTAACTAACTATTGGCAATACTAAGTGTAGAAGCTCTAAATCCCAACACTAGCATTAATGGGAAGAAATATATTTTGGTAATTATAGACGACTACTCCAGATATACTTGGACTCTATTCCTAAGATCCAAGGATGAAACACTAGAAGTTCTAAAAGATTTCCTCACAATGATTCAACAAAATCTTCAAGCACCAATAATTTCTGTTCGAACTGACAAAGGCACTAAGTTCTTAAACAAGACACTCAATGCATTCTTTAAAGAAGAAGGAATTGAGCATGAAACTTCTACTCCTTGAACACCTGAATAGAACAACGTTGTCGAAAGACAAAACCGTACTCTGGTTGAGGCTGCTCGAACGATGCTTTTAGCTTCTAAACTTCCTTTGTTCTTTTGGGCTGAAGCAATTACAACCGCATGCTATACTCAAAACAGATCTATCATCATCTCGACACATGAGAAAATGGCATATCACATCATCAATGACAGGAAACCTTCAATTAAACACCTTCACATTTTTGGTTGCACTTGTTACCTAACCAAAGATGGTGAAAATCTGGATAAGATGAAAGAAAAAAGGGATCCGTGCATTCTGGTAGGATACTCCACCCAGTCTAAGGGATATCATGTTTATAACAAGAGAACTCAATTGATAGTTGAATCCATACATCTCAAATTTGATGAAATCAAAGAGATGTCTAAGACGTTTGTTGCTAATGACACTTCAGGCCTCGTTCCCCAACGACAAAAGGCGTCAGATTATGAAAACTCTAGCCCCGTCCCCCAACTACAAAATGTTTCTCCTTCAGCAGATACAACAGTTCTGTCACAACAAGAGTTGGATCTTCTATATGGTCCTTTATACGATGAATTTTTCACTATAGGTATTTCAAGTGTCAACATTTCTTCTTCTCCCACCGATAATTCTAAACAACAAGACACACCCCCTACAATGAATATTCAATCTTTAATAGAACCAACAAATCCAACAAATGTTACTGATGAGGAAAACAAAGATAATCAAGCAAAAGATACACAGTTCCAACAAGATGAATTTATCAATCCTTTCTATAAACCGGTACGAGAAATTGTTGAGTCTTCCACACGCAAAATTGATAATTCAAATATGCATACCTTCTATTAACCATACGATTCCGAATACTGATGGACAAAAGATCACCCGCTAGAACAAGTTTGTGAATCCATCCAGCATGCAAACAAGGCCACAACTTGCAACAGACCTGAAATGTGTATGTTTTTCTGCAGCTCACCGTAAGTATGCTTAAACCAAAAAACCATTAAGGAAGCAATGGCTGATTCTGCATGGATAGAAGCAATGTAGAAAGAGCTTCATCAATTTGACAGACTCTAAGTCTGGGAACTCGTTGACAAACCCTTTGGCAAGAACGTAATCAAACTAAAGTGGTTATGGAAGAACAAAAAGGAATAAACCAAAACTGTAATTCGCAACAAGGCACGACTTGTAGCTAAGGGACATGCTCAGGAAGAGGGTATTGATTTCAAGGAATCATTTGCTCTAGTTGCTCATTTAGAAGCTATTTGGATTTTTGTCGCCTATACTGCACACAAGTATTTTCTAATCTATCAGATGGACGTGAAAACGACATTTCTTAATGGTCCACTAAAGGAGGAGGTTTATGTTGCACAACCAAATGGGTTCGTTGATCCCGATCATCCAGAAAAAGTTTATCGTCTAAGGAAAGCTCTATACGGATTGAAACAAGCTCTAAAAGCCTGGTATGATGAACTCTCAAATTTCCTGATGTCTAAAGGTTTTACTAAAGGTACCATTGACCCTACTCTATTCATGATAAAATACAGGGAGGACATTCTACTTGTGCAAATTTATGTCGATGACATTATTTTCAGGTCCACAAACCCAAAATTTTCTAAAAGATTTGAAAGATTAATGCACAGTAGATTTAAGATGTCCTTAATGGGGGAAATGAAATTCTTTTTAGGACTTCAGATCCACCAATCCCCAAGAGGTATCTTTATCAATCAGGCCAAGTGCGCTTTAGAAATTCTTAAAAAACATGGTATGGAAAAATGTGATACCGTTGGTACACCAATGGCTACCAAACCTAAACTGGATGCAGACTTGAGTGGAAAACTCGTAGACCAAACTGATTATTGTAGTAAAATCGGGTCACTCATGTATCTGACATCTAGTAGACCAGACATAGTGCAAGCAGTATGTTATTGTGCATGTTATCAAGCACGACCGACTGGAAAACACCTCAAAGAGGTTAAAAGGATCTTTCAATACTTAAGGGCTACCATTAACATGGGACTCTGGTATCTGAAAGATTTTGGCTTTGAACTAACAGCTTTTTCAGATGCCGACCATGCCGGATTTCTTGATACGCGCAAAAGCACTTCTAGAGGAATACAATTCCTAGGTGATAAGTTAGTCAGCTGGATGTCAAAGAAGCAGGATTGCACTGCAATGTCATCACCAGATGCAGAGTACATGGCGTTATCTGCAAGTTGTGCTCAAGTAATGTAGATGAGGACACAGCTTAAGGATTATGGCTTCAACTACAACAAAATACCATTGTATTACGACTCTCAGTCAGCTATAGCAATCTCATGTAACCCCGTGCAGCACTCTCGTACCAAGCACATCCATACTCGATATCATTTTATCAAGGAACAACTTGAAAACGGTATAATTGAATTGTACTTTGTCAGAACTGAATACCAATTAGCTGATATGTTTACTAAAGCCTTACCTGAAGATATATTTCAGTATCTTGTCAGACGAATTGGTATGATATGTTTGACTCCAACAAAACTATAGCATCTGGCAAATGAATCTGTTTGATATATTCTTCAAACATCGACTTGTAAATATTTTTGAGAAAAGCAAAATACAAAAATATAAAACCTATAAAACCAAATACAAAAATATAAAATTTCAAAAAGAAAATACAAAATCAGAAAAATAAAAAATTTCCAAAAAGAATCTTCTCGACATGTCTCTTGGAATCGATAACATTTACGTACCTAGAAATGTTGATTAACATCGACACGGGCGTGTAAATGAAGTTCGAGCAAGAGTTTCAAATGCTTTCAAAACATGTCATTTCTATTTTTCTTTATGACTTGTAATTACTCTCAGATTGCAACTCAGACCCGAACGACAAAGGAGAGTGTACGTTTCAGTGCACTTATCCTTAGCGTTAGAAGAGAAGTCTTCTAACATGATGTTTTTCAAAATGTTGAACATAATTTTTCAAGAATTTCTCAATGACAATTCATAATCTTTTAAAATTGT
Organism: Tanacetum coccineum; assembly: GCA_026074375.1. Lineage (NCBI taxonomy): Eukaryota > Viridiplantae > Streptophyta > Magnoliopsida > Asterales > Asteraceae > Tanacetum > Tanacetum coccineum. Next base: position 25,485 of record BQNB010047192.1, on the reverse strand, counting down.
GTGTTCAACACTCCATCCCTCATCAAGTTTTACAAGACAATTCTTCTACATTTGGTGTCATTTTCAAAATGAGTCAATGTTTGAGGGAGAGTTTTTCGAAAAACAAATGTTTTAATGTTTTTGGATAATATTCTTAAATTCTTTGGGTATTCAAAACATTTAAGCTAATCTTAATAACAAATCAGGAATAATAATGACTACTCAATAGATTGTATGTTATAAGATGATTAAGTGTTTGAGCATAATTTTTCAAGAATTCTTCAATGACAATTCATAATCTTTCAAAATTGTGTGCTCAACAATGCTAACCCTCAATTTTATATTCATTTTACAACTTGGTATCATTTTTTTTGGTGTCAAACATATGTAAGATTGAGGGGGAGCAAGGTAATGTTCCATATAATTCATGCTAAGTATAAAAGTTTTCTCCACAGGATTTTCATGACAAATATTAATCACATGGTATTTCAAAGACTAAATGAATTAGTATTTAAAATAAGGGGAGAAATGTAATTAAAAATATGATCTTGAAAATAATAAGTGATCTAATCAACTCAAAGTGCTTGATACTCTTCGGAAAAGGTTTTATGGTTACGATCTCATACCCAACAACATCTTAATTCATGACGATTCTAAAGTCATAAGGTGGTTAGGTTAGGTACTAGTCCTATGATCCAACCAGAACCAAAGGGATCTACCCAAGGACACTCCATAGTTAGAAATAGCAGTCCTTAGGTATGATTGGAGATGAATGAGAATAAGGGAATAATGCCGACTAAGATTGAGCTAACACTGGAACAATCACAACAAGGTGTTAGTAATGACGTCTTGGTAAGCATTGAAGGGGTTGAAGAATTAAAAAGAAATGTATGGATAAAGGGTGAAAAGAAAGAAGCCCTCCCTACACCTTAGGCAGAAACCGGGTCAATACATAATCTATCAGTTTTCACAAAGATGAATTCTGATATTGAAGAATGACATCATGGACCCAGTGATGCAATGCACAACCCTTCCTAGCCATTCAAGTTTCTCTCAAAAGATACTTGTCTCATTTGTCACGGAGATACACACGACTTCTATTGACTTTCTCACTCCGAGTTAGTTGATATTGAATAGGTGGCAGTCTGCTCCAGCCTTCGAGTACTAAAACCAAAACGCACTAATCGAGTCTAGAGCCAAGAGATCAATAAAATAAATCTCATTAGGACACATTCCATTACAAACACTTGTTGAACATCATCAAGTTCACAAGCTGTTAACAAGAGTCCTACGCATTATCCTTGTGATTTTGCCAGAACATCTGAGTGATACTTAAGTATTCACCGTAAAGATGGAAATCCTGCTTGAGCCAACATTAAACAAGCTCTTGGTAGGTGACTTGCGAGATCCTATGTCGATCAAACTTGTGATAATTGGATATCGATTTGGTCCAGTAAATGAATTGACGACTCAATCAGAAAGATAGTAACTATCTGATTCACTCATATCGTGTTGTCTGCTTTGAGATGTTCCGGTATTAAGAACAAGTTAGCATGGTGAATCTAATACATCTGTGTTAGAAGATCCTACGCTTTGAGCTGGAAACCCTATCAAGGAGGATCTTCCAAGTTGAACCTACCTGATCACAGGTACAATATTTATACTATAAAACGGTCCTCACAGAACCGGAGGTTAATGCAACCGAATCTTGACGAATGACAAAGCCATATTCGTCCATATCTTCTATTTATCACTAACATTTAATGCAGGTACAAACGACAGTGTTGCAGCCTCATTTCAGCAGAGTCTGATTCATTACCACATGCTCATGCTCAAACTACAAAGACATACTATAAGCATCAAGATTCAAGAATCAAGAAAGCTCAAGAATTAAAGACAAAGACTTCTGCAAACTCTGATATTAAAGATACCTCCTCAGAAACTAAGCTTTGGGGGATATTGTTAGCAAGCTTTCAAGATAATGTAAAGTATGAGCATGTTGGTCAAGACATAAGATCGCAAGATGGCAAAGACGATAAAGACAAACAAGGAAAGGATGTAAAGATCTCAAAACAAAAGACAAATTCGAAATACAATAACAAAGGCTCAAGATTAATGATCACACAGCATGAAGGAACAAGCCTACAACATAATAAAGACCAAAGATTCAAGAACTCAACGACAAAGCAATCTTAAGAAGTTCAAGGAAGCAAGATTCAAGATCTCACCTTAGGAATTTGAAGACCACACATTAGGGGAGATTGTTAGCCTCAAATATGTCTATGAACATAGAAGCTCATGATGCCTCTATAAGGAAACCTCGCTTCGAGGGAGATTGCTAGCCTTAAAATATTGAGTCGAACAAGGAAGCTCGGCTATTAATCATGGAAGCTCGATCTTTATTAAATATATGTTGTAATAGGCTAAGTTACAGGTATCAGGCTCGTTAATTAATCTAATATTGTACGTGTTTCAGACTAAGGTCCAAAGTAATCCCGAGCCAGACCCAAGAAAAAATACCATTTAGCCCAGCAAAGCCCAAGAAGGCCGGCCCATGGTTTAAGTATAAATACCCCTCTCTAAGTGTGGAGAGGATGTTGGTGCTCATTTGTATTTTTCACATTTGCAAGTTATCAACCATTTTCTCCTTCTTTCTTACTTTCTCTCTCTAAACATCTCTCTATTTTTCTTATCATCTTCTTTTATCTTATTTTTTTGGTTACCATGGTGTAGTGAAAGTGATTACTTGGTCCTAACAAGAAGCCATTCATATAATCATTGCAAATGCTGCCAACAAGAACATGACAATCTATCAGATGGATGTCAAAACGGCTTTCTTGAATGGCGAGCTACGCGAAGTGGTTTATGTTACTCAACCAGAATGATTCGTTGATCAAGATAAGCCAAATCACATGTACAAGCTCAAAAAGGAACTCTATGGTCTTAAACAGGCCCCTCGCGCATGGTATGATATGCTGTCCAGTTTTCTACTATCATAAGAATTTTTCAAAGGTGCAGTCGATCCAACACTACTCACCAGGAAAGTAGGATGCGACATTTTATTGGTATAAATTTATGTCAATAATATAATTTTTGCCTCTTCTAATCCTGCCATGTGTGATGAATTTGCTAAAATAATGAGTTCTAAATTCAAGATGTCGATGATGGGCAAAATGTCGTTCTTTCTTGGACTTCAAATTTCACAAAGTCCCAGAGGCATCTTTATAAACCAAGCTAACTATGCTCTTGAAATAATAGAGAAATACGGTATGCTATCTTGTGATCCCGTTGACACCCCTATGGTGAACAAAAGTAATCTGGATGAAGAACTACAGGGGAACCAGTCGATCCTACACATTATCGTGGGGTGATTGGTTCCTTGATGTATCTTACATCCAACAGACCAGACCTTGTATTTGTAGTGTTCATGTGTGCCCGGTATCAGGCAAAGCCTATAGAAAAGCACTTACATGCAGTTAAGCGGATCTTTTGATACCTGAAAGGAACCATTGATATGGGTCTTTGGTATTTGAAAGATTCTTGCATTACTCTAACAACATATGCAGATGCAGACCACGCCGGGTGTCAAGATACTAGACGTAGTACATGAGGAAGTGCATATTTCTTGGGTGATAAACTTGTCAGCTAGTGTGAGATTTTGTATTTTTAGGTAAATAAATTTATTATATTTATTCTTATTTCTTTTACCATTTGGAAAATTTTTACTCTTACTTTTACTCGATTCGACAAATTCCGTATTCCTAGTTAAATTTGAGTCGTGCTTGAAATTTCTTCCGTCTACGTGCATATCGTAGTTCGATATTTCCATTATTCACCCCTAAGTTTTATAAACTTTATTTTTACCATTTTTAGTTTTGATTCGCGTCTAGCCGAAAACGTGTCAAACATATGTTTTTACAATTTTCAAGCCTAATAAACAAGTATTTAAGCCAAAAATGTGTAGTAAAAATTTGTAATTTTTTTTTGCCAAGCTAAGCCCTTTTCCTCCTTTTTGGCGTCACACTATAAGCCCAAATAAACCATTCATATTTTTTTACTACACTTGCAAGCCCACAAGGAATGATTTCAATAAAAAAACACATATATAAATGGTATCCAACTCAAACAAAACACCGTTTCAATCTTTAGCCAAAAAGAAATTTCTCTGTCTCCCTCCCTTGGGTCTGTGAGCGACGAACACCACAAGGCCACCACCACCATTGCCAAAATTTGATCAACCACTTCCATTACATCTCAAAACACTCCTACACTAATCCCCACTCTTTAATTTCAAGAAAAACCACCATGCAAGACATTTACAAAAAAAAATTAGTTTTTGAAGATTTCTTTGATTTTGGGTGCAATTGAGGCTTCAAGGGTTTAATTACAAGTAATATTGAAATATTTGGGGTTGCAAAAAGGTAAGGGTTTTGATATTAAGGGGTGTTTGGTTTTCGGCATAGACAAGAAACCAAAAGGGTTTTTGTATTTGTAACACCTCCAAAATAGGTTGCAGCGGAAATATATCCAGGAGTGTTACTTCATAATACCATTGCTCAAGTCATGAGAGAACGACCTCTAACTGTGTCGTTTGAAAAGAAATCTTGAATTATTTAGAATCCAATGCACAACACATAAGCCAAGCATCTAATTCACCTGAGAAAAACATGCTTAAAAAGTGTCAACATAAAGTTGGTGAGTTCATAGGTTTTTGTAGGTGTAAATGTTGAACTGAAGTTTTGTAAAGTATGTATGACCGTTTCAGTCCTTAAATGTTCATCAAAATGTATGTATGAATGTTGGAAATCAAAGATATGTATGATTATTGTATCCCATACAATTGTCACAAAAAGTTAAGTATAGTTGGACCACCATTGTTTAAAGTATGTATTGCCACTTTATTCAAGGCAACGTAAATATTCATGTGTGTATAAAACAATGATTACAATTACTCTAAGTTCATGAAACTGCTGCGTAGACTCATATATATGCCACTTTATTCAAGGCACCATAAGTGTTCATGTTCATGTAAATGTTGTGCTCCGACATGGTATAACATTCGTTTGTCCAGTGATAGCTAATCACTCGAAGGAGGATTGTCACATCACAATAGATCTATTTTATAACACTCGCGCCTACCAACTCGTAGTTAACAGTTCAATCCGCTTAAGCTAATCCGTAATCATTTGGGTAAAAGTAAAGTAATGTCCTTGTTTTAAAAAATAAAGTGAAACAAGCAATGTATTTCGTCCAAAAATAAGTAATTGAGTATGTAGACCAGTTTGTAAAACGAATTGTAAATGCACATGTAATAAATTCAAACCAATCATGTAAATGAAATTGGTAACAAGCATGTTCTCACCCCGAAAGTTGTAAAGTATATGTAAAATAAGTAAAACGCGGGGCTATAAACTCACCTTGAATCAGCAAAGTAAATCAAAAAATGAAAATGCGTCACGTAATGTCCGAATGCAACCTAATTAATTATAGGTCGTATGAGTACTAAGTACTTTGAATAACTAATACCGTATATAATTCTATATAGCTACATCACCATCTAATTGTATTTGTGAAATAATATTTAAATCACATTTGATAAATAATAACCGTGTATTTGTATTCGTATAATCGTATAAATAGTTCAATCGCCTTTGTAAAATAATATTTATAAAGTTTAAAACGTGTATAAATATTATGTAAATGATTCTAAAATGTTTCGCAATTTTTTTTATTAAAATCGAACCAACACTATCCACGTCAGGAAATAGTGCACAAGTATAAAATAGTGCATATCTTTCTCGTTTTAAGTCCGTTTTGTACGTTCTTTATGTTCACGCTTACGTATTAAAAAGATATATCAAAATATTTTTATAAATTTAATTATCGAAATCTCGTAAAAGTCGAATCTTATTCGTTTTAACTCTGATTTTAGTGATTCGTTCGAGCACGTCTTCGTAATTAAAAATTCTATAAAGTATTTCCCATAAACCTTCTGATGTGAACAGTAATTTCTATAAAATTATTTTTATATATTTAATTATATAAACTTGCAAATAGCATAACTTCTTCGTTATAGCTCGGTTTTTCAAGTTCTTTATATGCCTACAATCTTGTAACATGTAGTATTTTATAAAAATATAAAATGAACACTTTATTTTTCAAATTAGAACAGACCCTTTAAGATTTTTACATAAATTGTGTTTAAAACTTGTTTTTATAACTTTTTGGCATGTGTGAATTATTACAAGTCCTCTATAACACTTAATACCATAATTCTTACATATGTTAGGTCCTTTAGTTCATCATTTGTCCAAAAATGTCCATGATAACAAGTCCTTACATCACTTTTACTTATAAACTTATTAAGTAAACTCTTAAGTAACTAGTTTATATATACTTTTTTATAAATAAACCAACACTTGTATAATACTTATACTTCTATTACAACATGTATTTAACATCCATATATCATATGACAAAGTTTATCAAACTATGAACAAGAGTAAAAATCTATTTTACATGTTAATATGTTTCCTAGATGGTGATTTACTATATAAACATCATATACACATAAAATCATAAATGTAAAGAGTTTAGAGTTTTTAGATAACCTTAATATGATGTATGATGAAGAGTAACAAAATCTAAACCCTAGTTTAGAATCAATTACCAAGCTTCCAAGACTTAAAAAACTCTAATTCTCAAGAAACCATAATCTTAAACCTTCTTGATTAAACCCTTGTAAATGCTAAACCAAGCCTTCAATATACCTTAGGATACCTTAGATATGATGTTAGAATACTTGAATACTTGGTAAATAAAATTGTATGAATTGTTTGAGGGTTTATGTGTTTAGTTGTGGCCTAGGAGAGAGTACAAGAGAGATATGTGAAGTTTTTCTTAAGTAAAATGAGTGTGTGAGATATCTATCTAGTGTTGCACTCTTATATACTACCAAGACTAGTCCAAGTTATCATTTAGAAAGACCAAGACCAAGGAAAACATATAGAGGGAATTAAGGAAAGTCTTGGTCAAAACAACTAGTCATGGACTAAGGTTTAATGAGTTTGAATTTGTACAAGACTTTAGCTAGTAAAATGTGAGCTCTTGGTTCCCTAAAATGGGAAGCATCCCACGAAAATTAGGAGGGGGAATGAGCTAGTTGGTGTCTTTGATCTTTTGTAGAAATATCTTGCATAACTTGAAGTTATAAGTTGGTAAGTTTAAGTATAAAGGTATAACTTGTAAATTGTATGTCTTGGTTTAATTCTTTTATGTAGAATTCGGCCTAAATGATAAATATGGGTGAAGTTTTATAAAACTTTAGGTATTGGGTATAATAATGGGTATTTGTTGAAGCGTAGATAAGTTTTGGTGGTCCCGTGAATGCCTAAATGTATTTTATCGCGAAACGTAAACATTTTACGTAACCAACAAAAATAAAATGTGCAAAGTTAATAATTATCCTCTAAATAATTATCTAACACTTGCTTGACGTAAACATTTAATTGTTTGATGCCCGTTTACGTTTAATGATAATTTTTAGTTTACGCGATTTAACTTAACGATCAAAATTAAGAGCAAACACGTACAAGACTAAAAATAAATAGTTAAACAAATGACGTCGTAAAATGACCCGAAAACACGGGGTGTTATTGTATTGCTAATTTTTCTTTGATCGTACCACATTGTGAGTTTTTTTAGCCCTTTTGATCATTTATTTTAATAATGTGTATGTGTATAATCTAGTCTATTGAATCCATGTGTGGTCACATTTGAAGCATATTTGATGTTAGATTGTTAAGGGTAATGATAATAAGCGGAGATAGGCTAGTTAGGCGAAGTTGTGATATTGTGTCATGGGAAAAATTAAAGTTTAAAGGGGTTTAAAGCTACCCATTTTGTGCAGAAAATTAAGTGGGTCGATTTTGGATAGGTAAAATTTTTTGAAACAAATGTTAGGCTTAAGAATATGGTAAAAGATGTCCATAGCTTCGTTTCGATATATGGTTTGTTTGATAACTCTTAGAAATGAACGTTTGGCGGCCATTTGAAGTCTAGAAATTTATAAAATTGCAATCAGCTTTTAAATAAAAATTAAATTTTCTAGTAGAAACTAAAAAGGCTATTTTCATCATTTTCTGTCGAGTTTGGGGTCTCGGGTAAAACTAAAAAGTTTTTTAGAATGTCGTTTTACTTTTCTACGAGGATAACTAAGTCTAAAAATGCGTAATGACGGGCTTAAAATAAAATATACGTTTTTATATTTTTTTAGTTGCATCAGATCTGATATAGGGGTATTTTCGTCAATTTCTGTCAAGTTTCGGGTCTCGGGTAAAACTAAAAAGTTGTATAGAATGTCATTTTACTTTTTCGCAAGGATAACTAAGTCTAAAAATGCGTAATGACGGGTCGAAAAGCTTAGAATAAAATCTGCGTTTTTCTATTTATTTTTTTAGTTCCATCAGATCTGATATAAGGGTATTTTCGTCATTTTCTATTGAGTTTTGGGTCTCTGGTAAAACTAAAAAGTTGTTTAGAAGGTCGTTTTACTTTTTCGTAGGGCTATCTAAGTTTGAAAGTGCATTATAACGTGTCGTTTTTGATGATTCAAACTCTTGAAAAAATTATTTATAAAAAGTCAAAGTTTAGTAAAACATAAAGAATGACCATAGGCTAAGTCGAGGTCGTTAGGACTTGAAATAACTAAGCGAGAATTTTTTTTACATTTAATAGGTCATAAGAGAGCTATCGGTTGCATCTAAAAATAGTAAGGTCTAAAATTAGTAACTTTCTAAAAATAAAAACTTTTTCTAAATAAAAATTTAACGAAAAGGTAAATGATTCGTAAACTTAAAGTAAGTCACTTGGAACATTATTATAGGAGTTTTAGGCGAGTGTGGATTCAATTGTACATGATTATACATATGTAGTAAATATATGGACGTTTATATGCAAATTATGCATTTCTTGGAAATATTTATATTTTTCTAATTGCACGCCACTAATAATAGGTCGTGGTTGAGTCGCCGACGCCGTCGTTGCTTGTGTTGATTTCCTTATCTTGTACTTTTGCATTCAGCCTCTTTTTTACTACCAAATTGTTTGCAAACTCTACGGGGTGAAATTACATGCTTGTTTTACTTTTGGATACAAATATTTTTAAATTGTATGCTATCCAGATTATTGCCTGAATATTATTGCCTAAGTCACCGCATTGCCATTTAAGTAGCTACCAATCATGAACCGTTAATTTCTAATGTAATAAGCACGAGTCTTATGGATAGATCTATCATGGCTGACAATCCCCACCGTGAATTTCTTATCACAAGTTGACCATGGTGCATTTAACATTGTGAGGACAGTTAGGTTGTTGACAAGCATCCTATATTTTCCGTGGGGCACAAATCTAGTTAAGGTTTCGGGGTCATGAGCTTAGTGCAATAATACATGTTTTAGACTACTGAATTTGTTTCGTAGTCTATTATTACTTGAATCTTGTGGTCCAATATTTTTTTGATAAACCTATGATTTCACTCAATCTTTGTGTTGACTTTTAGCATGATTTAATTTCAGGTCCTAAGGTATGATGTTTGGATTGGAGCTACGTGGGATATCAAGTCGAAGGGATTCTGCTTATTTCATATTCGATGCACCCCTTTAACTTTTAAAAACATATGTCATCTTTTAGAATTGTGAAGCTTGTGTTTAAACAAATGTATGTTGAAGGTTTATGACACTTTTAAAAACTTTGGGACCAAATGTGGAAACTCTGATATTTTGTAAGGCATCGAATGAAATATTGTTTTAAACGTCTCTTTTGAGGTCGTTTCCTATTACTTGTATTTTGTGCTATGACGTCGCGCCCCAATTGTTACCATTCCGCTACCGTCCAATTTTGGGGGTGTGACAGATTGGAACCCGAGGAAGAGTTTGAGGAGGATCCAGAAGAGGATCCTGAAGAAGAATTTGAGGCTGAGGCTGAGAAGGACGCACCTCCTGTAACTACTCTACCTGTTGGGTCTCCTATTACCCCACCGCCATTGTCTGAGTCTTCATCAAACATTAAGGATGTTGCTCCTATTATTGCTAGCGAGGCCCTCGAGATGCCACCTCTTGGTAGTACATTTGAGGTGGGAGGTCCCTTGTCTGTATCCCTATTTCCTCTATTTTATCTACATGGACGCGAGATTGTGAGGTTAAATGATAATACGAAAATCTTGTTTAGTAATGTAAACTATTTGGAGAGGTGTGAAAAGAAACGCCAAGCCGAGATGCATGCGAACATTTCTGAAATTTGTAAGGTTAAAAGCAGCATGGATGACTTTGATAGGGATTTGGGTCATGAGGTACAGTTCACGGAGGGTGTTGAGGGCATAGTGACTAAGTTAGAAGACAAAGATCAGGAGAAGACGAAGAAGATGGAAAAGATGGAGAAGCGTTTAGAGACGCTCGAGACAAATTATGCTTTGGTGTTGAGTGATCGGGATGGGTGGAAGAAAGCATTCTACAATTTGCAGTCTTGGGTGTCCAAGAGATTGGGACAGGGTGCTATGGATGCAGGCCCAGATGATGGTGTTAATGGGTCAGCTGCTTTTGGGGAGTCTCAACCTCCTAAACCATCGGGATCACCTAGTGGTTCCCAGTAGATTATTTTATTATTATGTTTAGGTCTTTCTAGACTTGTATCTTTTGTACTTTTACACTAAACTGTTAGTAACAGTTAGTGCTATTATACTGTCGGGTGTAATTTTGTTCTCTTTTGTATACACCGTAGTCTATTAAAACTTAACATTATCATATTGTAATGGACACATCTGCTCAATGAATTATCATTTGGTTGCCATTGTTGTTACATCATTCTCCTATTTGTGAATTCATAATAGAATTGCATTATGTGAATTCATAATTGTGTTGAAAGTAATGGAAACATGTAATCTTGTCATTATGTGAATTCATAATAGAATTGCATATTGTGTTGAAAGTAAATTCATGATTATTTATATCATCTTTATATCTCATTTTCTCCATTACTATCTTGTATCTCGACTTAACATGCTCTTATAGATTCTTACCGAATTTTGTACTTGTATTATTGACAGAATCATGCCTCCCAAGATGATGAAGCAAAAGGCCGTTAAGAAAATGGTGAAAAAGCGGATAGCAGAAGCTATAGAGGAGTATAAAAAGACTAGAGCTAACCCAGGTAATACTGGTAGGTCTGGGCCAACAAATACAGGAGGAGCGGTGAATGTGCAGGGTTGTTCGCACAAAACTTTTATGAATGGAGAACCTCACCCTTTTAATAGAACGGAGGGTGTTGTTGGTTTAAGCCGTTGGATAGAGAAGGTAAAGCAAGTGTTTGAAATTTGCAAGTGTGCCGAAGAAGATAAAGTTATGTTTACTGGTAGTACTTTCGAGGGTCGTGTGTTAACATGGTGGAATGGAAATGTGCACACCCTAGGGCTCGTCAATGCTAACCGTATTCCATGGACTGAGTTCAAGTCGATGATGACTACTGAATACTGCCCAGCAACTAAAATCTAAAGGATGGAGCAAGAGCTTTGGACTTTAACTTTGAAAGGAGATGACATCAAGGCATACAACAATCGTTTCCATGAGATGGCTTTGATGTGTCTCGCTTTGGTGCCTAATAAATAGAAAAAGGTTGAGAGGTATATCTGAGAGGTTCCTGAAAGAATCAAGGGAAATATCACTTCTTCAAAGCCCACTACCCTGCACGAGGAAATCAATATGGCTCGTGAGCTGGTCGAGCAAGCAGTTCAGGGTAAGGCTGCAAGGGTGAGTGAAAGCAATAAAAGGAAGTGGGAAAACCACCAGAAAAACAACCTCACCAACAACAACAATAACCGAAACTGAAACAACAATCATCATCAGCAACAAAACAAGAGGCAGGAAACTACTAAGGCCTATGTTGCAGCTCCAGCTGAAGGTAGGGTTTATGCTGGAAATCTACCAAAATGCAATCGGTGCAACTTACATCATCATGGACCGTGCCCTCCAAAGTGTCGAAGATGTCAAAGTATGGGTCACATGGAGAGCTAGGCTTCCGGGTGCAGGTGATAACTCCTTGCGGAATGTGACGTGTTTTGGGTGTGGTAAAAAAGGACACTACAGAAACATGTGTCCCAAGACAAGGAACCAACAGAATGAGGGAGCTTGTGCGAGAGCTTACGTGGTAGTTGAAAATCCACAACAGAATCCCAATGTGGTCACAGGTACGGTTTTACTTAATGATCACTATGCAAGTGTCTTATTTGATTCGGGTGCTGAGAGAAGCTTTGTGTCCACTGAGTTTACTCCTTTTATTGATATTGCCCCAGCCGCTTTAAACACTAGTTACGAAGTAGAGTTAGCGGATGGGAAGGTTGTTAGTACCAACACCATTTTACGTGGTTGCACCTTAGCCTTGTTTAACCACGTGTTCAAAATAGACTTGTTACCAACTCGATTAGGTAGTTTTGATGTTATCGTTGGAATGGATTGGTTGTCATACCACCGAGCTGTCATAGTTTGTCATGAGAAGATTGTCCATATTCCCCTTTTGAATGGCAAGATACTTGAAATCCGGCCAGAAAAGGATCCGAGATCACTTTCGTGTATCAAGGCTGATGAGAAAAAGCTTGATGACATTCGTATTGTTCGTGACTTCCCTGAAGTATTTCCAAATCACTTGACAGGTTTACCTCCTATGGGTGAAATAGAATTTCGCATCCACCTGATTCCCAGCGCATTGCCAGTTGTAAATTCGCCCTACCGTCTAGCACCTTTCGGAATGCTAGAATTGTCAAATCAACTAAAAGAGCTTCAAGAGAAAGGTTTTATTCGACCAAGTCACTCACCATGGGGAGTACTTGTGTTGTTTGTCAAAAAGAAAGATGGTGCTTTGAGAATGTGTATTGACTACAAAGAAATGAATAAGTTGACTATAAAGAACCGCTACTCTCTCCCCAGAATTGATGACTTGTTTGACCAACTCCAAGGTGCATGTTTTTTATCCAAGATAGATCTTCGTTCAGGATATCATCCGTTAAGATTTCGAGAAGAATATATACCAAAGACCGTGTTTAGAACATGTTATGGGTACTTTGAGTTCACAGTCATGCCATTTGGGCTGACGAACGCACTAGCAGTATTTATGGACTGGATGAACCGCGTCTGCAAGCCGTATTTAGACAAATTCGTAATTTTGTTTATTGACGACATCCTTATCTACTCAAAGTATGAAGAAGAGCATGAAATCCACCTGAAGACGATTTTAGACTTACTTAAGGGGGAGAAGTTATACGCTAAATTTTCTAAGTGCGAATTTTGGTTAAAAGAAGTCCAGTTCCTAGGACATGTGGTCAACCAGGATGGTATCCATGTGGATCCTAGTAAAGTTGAGTCAGTAAAGAATTGGAAGACCCCTGAGTTACCCACAGAGGTCCGTTCATTTTTAGTATTGCCAAGTTATTATAGAAGGTTTATTGAAAATTACTCCAAGATCGCCAAGCCCCTCACCCTGTTGACTCAAAAGAATAAGACATTTGTGTGAGGTGATAAGCAAGAAGAAGCTTTCCATTTTCTGAAGGAGAAGTTATGTAATGCTCATGTGTTAGCACTCCCTGATGGATAAACGACTTTGTGGTCTATTGTGATGCGTCAAACCAAGAGTTTGGGTGTGTGCTAATGTAGCGAGGCAAGGTGATTGTGTATGCCTCAAGACAATTGAAAATACATGAGAAGAATTATACCACCCATAACTTTGAGTTGGGTAAGGTGGTGTTTGCACTAAAAACTTAGAGACATTATCTTTACGGAACGAAAAGTGTCATTTACACTGATCACAAGAGTCTCCAGTACCTTTTCGACCAGAAGGAATTGAATATGCGACAGAGGCGATGGATTGAATTGATAAGTGACTATGAATGCAAAATCAAATACCATCCGGGCAAGGCAAATGTTGTGGCGGATGCTTTAAACAAAAAAGAAAGACTCAAGCCGAGGCGAGTGCATGCCATGAGCATGACTATCCAGTTCGGCTTCAAGGCCAAAATTTTAGAGGAACATGGCGAAGCTTCCAATGACCTCTAAACCCCAACCGAATGGCTAAGAGGTTTGGAAACACACTTTGAAAGGCGAGATGACGATGGAATTTTCTTCTTCGATCGGATTTGGATTCCATCAGTTGGTGGTGTAAGGAAATTGATCATGGATGAAGCTCACACTATTAGATATTCAGTACATCTTGGTGCGGATAAGATGTACTATGATTTGAGGGACTTGTATTGGTCGCCTGGTATGAAGAGAGACATTGCTGAGTATGTTAGCAAGTGTCTTATGTGCTTCAAGATAAAAGCCGAACATCCGAAACCTTTAGGATTACTTCAGCAGCCGAAAATTCCAGAATGGAAATGGGAGAAGATAACAATAGACTTAGTCACAAAGTTGCCTAAAAGCAGTAGTGGGTATGATGCGATTTGGGTCATTGATATGTGTTTAATTACACATACCATTTTCCATATTAAGCGGACTTAAATGACTAAAAACATGCCAAAAATACATTGTATTTGTATGTTTGCATTTGTATTGTGCAGGAAACGGATATTCAAGAAAAGGAGCAAAAAGAAAGCCAAAAACAAACAAATCCAAGCACGGGAAGGAAAGGACCAAGTCAAGTCGAAGTCTAAAGTCATCCGCATGAAGATTTTACAACTTGAGGGGCTAAAACTGCCAAGCCTAAAGTTGTATTACAAAAGATTAAAAAGACAAGGGCCAAAACTGCCAACCGGGTAGATATTGCATTTAAGTTATACAACTTCAGGGGACCAAACTGCATACTTCCCCCAAAAAGTCTTCTTTCCCACCCTAAAACCCAGTTACAACTGGTATGTCGCCCCATACTTTCTCCCCTGCAAAACCACTTCTCTCCCTAGCCAAAATCATTTCACCCACCCTACTACTTCCCCCCAGCTGTATAAAGTCCATGTTGGCAATCCCTCTCCATTCCCAAAGCATTTCGATGGTTGAGATTGTCTCCAAAGAAGCTCAAAAGAAATCAAAGGCTGGGATTTGCTTTAGACTCTCCTCACACAACAAGCACACTTGTTTTTATCTCTAACAAAGAAGCACAAGCTGCAAGTCCAAGACTTCGGCTATAAATAGAGCTTTTTGTAAGCCCTTGAGGCACCTAGTCTTAGTTTTTATCTAGTTTTTAAGTTTTAATACAACTTAGCTTATTTTTAGTTATTTACAGCTTTTATTTCCAGCTTTGTAACACTTTCAAAATTAATGCAAGTTTGAAGTTTTTAAATCAATATCAGTGTTAAGTTACTTAATCTTATTGTTTTGTATTCACAAATCACTCTCAAATATACCACAGCTTATGTTATGGATGATAAGCCAGTTCTGGATGGGCTTATGGACTCTCACTAACTTGTTTTCCTCAAGTTAGAGCTTGTAGATTCTTGATTTAGCCCTGTTTTGAGCAAGGGGTGTTGTAAGTCTCTTTTCTTTTCTTACTTTACTTATCTATTGCAGAACTGCTAGTTTATTTAATACAACTGTTGGTTTTAAGTTAATACTGCTAGACCAATTCATGCTTATTTAAGTGCTTATTATTGATTAATAATTGCTTATAAGTGTTTTACTTTGTTATTTGATAATCTGTTTTTAATAAAAATGATTTTTGGAAATGTTAAAGGCTATTTTGAACAAGCAGTACTAACTCCAAGTTAGTACTGCTAGTTGATTTTAGGAACAGTACTAACTTTAGCCTAGCAGTACTAACTCAAAGTTAGTACTGGTAGTTCATTTTAGTTAGTACTGTTAGTCCATTTCTGCTTATTAGCTTATTGTCTCTACTTATTTAAGATTAGATTAGCTTTTTAGAGTATATTAAACCATTTTCCTTTACTTTCTTTAGGGGTAAGCTTATTTAAGCTTATTTTCCTTTTTCAAAATATTTTAAGAGTTTTTCAGTTTTAGTTTTTCAGCTTATTTATCATTTTAGTTGCTTATTCCAATTACTAAGTGCTTATTAAGGTTAGGTGAACTTCTGTTTTAGCTTTGTTTGCTTATTTATTATTTCTTTAAGTCTTGTTAGCCTAGCAGTACTAACCTTAAGCTAACAGTACTAACTTTAGCCTAGCAGTACTAACTCCAAGTTAGTACTGGTAGTTAAAACTGTTAGTACTGGTAGTTTTTAACTGTTAATACTGGTAGTTCATTTTAACATATCAGCTTATTATTTATGCTTATTTAAGATTGGTTTAGCTTTTTAAGAGTAGACTAAGCCTATTTTAGTACTGTCTTCAGTAGAACTTATTTGCCTTTTTAAAATAACTTTAAGAGTTTATCAGTTTTAGTTTTCTAGTTTATTTGTCATTTTGGTTCATTCTAGTTGCTTATTTCTTTTACTAAGTGCTTATTAAGGTTAGTTGAACTTCTGTTTTAGCTTTGTTTGCTTATTTATTATTTCTTTAAGTCTTGTTATCCTAGCAGTACTAACCTTAAGCTAACAGTACTAACTTTAGCCTAGCAGTACTAACTCCAAGTTAGTACTGGTAGTTAAAACTGTTAGTACTGGTAGTTTTTAACTGTTAATACTGGTAGTTCATTTTAACATATCAGCTTATTATTTATGCTTATTTAAGATTGGTTTAGCTTTTTAAGAGTAGACTAAGCCTATTTTAGTACTGTCTTCAGTAGAACTTATTTGCCTTTTCAAAATAATTTTAAGAGTTAATCAGTTTTAGTTTTCTAGCCACAAAAAAAAAAAAAAAAAAAAAAAAATTGTCCATAAAAATATATAAATAAAATATACTCTAATTTATCAATTGTTCTAACGAGTGGAACAATACAAATTTCTCAACTCGAATCAAAGATTTAAAACCTTACCAATTGTGTGTTTACGAGTACGCTCATATCAAAAAATGTAATCAAACTATAAAGTGGGTATAAGGAGGGTTGTTCCAAGGAACTACGACCCGAAAGGAGAAATAAGCTTCGCGCTATTCCTACTCCTCCGCTCACCTGATTGTATTGCTTTTTGGGAGCTACCGTGAAGTATTCTGATTATTTGGGTTCAAGTTGTCTAGTTTTAGGTTCCTGTCAGTTAAATCGATTGTGGAATAACTTAAAAAACCTAAAATACTCTCTTGTTCTCTATTTTTAGTGCATGCGCACTCGTTCTCAAGCTCGTCGTCTACCGGTCAACTAACAACTTACATCAACAACAGGTTCCTCCAGATCATGTTGAACTTCCCATAGTACGATGGCTGATATCGTACTATGGCAGAATTGCTCCTGGCTCCCACCGAGGGATACGAGACGAATTGGTTGTTCCTAAATCGAGGCAGCAAATTTTGGATCAAGCATGGGTTACTAATCTCTTGTCCAGAACAGCAGTTCTTCGGGTACCATGACAAGAGGACACATGCCCACAATCCGTTACTGTTAATAACCATCACCTCTACTTGAGATATCCTAATGTCCCGACCACATCAATTAAGTTGATGCTTTTTCCTTTCTCTCTCGAGGGGGCAGCCCGAATATGGCTTGAGAAAGAACCCCCTCTGATCAATTCAGACAATGGGATGATCTCGTTTGTTAAATTCATCAATCAAGTTTTACCCCACCTTCTTAAAACGACTTATCTTCGGAAACGAATTACAATTTCAAAAAAGGTTTGATGAGTCGTTTAGTGAGGCTTGGGATCGATTCAAAGATCTTCTCCGAACTTGTCACATCATGGATTCTCGGAGCTTCCACCAACTTCGGGCGTTACATTTTACAATGCCTTTAATTGTTAATGATAAGACTCTTTGAACTCCGCCGCAGGTGTAATTTTTGGACAAAAAGGCCCGCTGATTGCTCAAGCATCATAGAGTGCAAGTCCAAAGTTTCGTCACTCCGAAGCAAAGCCATTTATTTGCTTAAGTGAGTACGAGCACTTCAACCTCCGGAGTATTCCCGATTGTTGTGAAATGTAAGACATGGTTTGAGCCTTACTTCTCGATTAGCAGATATCTCAGTTCCAGCTCTCTGCTCCCGTTTAAAAGCGGTTGAAGCTCAAAAGTTGTGTTGAACCTGCGGTGGTGCCCACTAATATCGTATTGTCCGCTACCAGATAGCAACAAATACGAGATAACATCCAAGAATACATCTCGACAAGCAAGCCGCAGCAAATTTAACCAAGGAAATTCCGGTAACGTCCGCCAACCGATGGCAAATCATATCAGGCACACCCGGTTTTCTCCCATGCAACACAACACAAAGCTAACAATCAGATCGTTGGAACCAAAACCAAAACCGTGGGAATGGCTATAACCAGGGTCAAATCCAACGACCCCAGGTTCAACAGCAAGCTCCAATGTATCAACCCCCGGTTAATCAACACCCAGCTTACCAAGCTCCAGCTCATCAAGCTTCGGGTGTATCCAAAACTGATTTTGAGAGCTATGTCAAGGCTAATGATGCGGTTTGCAAAAAAATGCAAACACAAATGGTCCAACATAAATGACTTGCCTCACCAAAATCGTAAATTCCAACCAAGCTTCTACTTCAAGTTCAGGTTCTCTTCCTAGCAATACCATTGCTAACCCGAAGGGTGAATTGAAAGCAATCACCACCAGAAGCGGTGTTTCATACGATGGACCTCAAATTCCACCTCCGGTGGTGGAAGTTGAAACTGAGGTGACAAAGGACACGGTGCTTCCTAACGGAAGTACCAAATACGTCCAACCTCCGATAGTCCAAACTGATGAACCAGTTGTCATGCCTAGAACCAAAACGACTTTACCATATCCATCTAGGGTAACCAAGGAGAAAGTCCGCGAAAAGGACGACATTTAGCTTTGAAATGTAGGGAAATTTTTCGGAATCTCACTTCGAGATGAGCTTCGCGGTGCTCTCCTGCACATGCCTAAGTTTGCACCGAATGTTCAGAAGCTTTTGAAACAACAAAGACAAGATTTGGAATTACTTAAACACCAGTTAATGAAAATAAATTGTTCGGCAGTCATCTAAAAGACATTTCCTAAGAAATTAGGGACCCGGGTAGATTTCTGATTACCGTGGTAATTTTCCTAGGAGTTGGATGGAATGCTTTAGCCCTAGGCCGATTCTCGGCGGCAAGAATAAAATCTAATGCACTCTCAGTTTTTGAAAGCTTAATCTCAAGGACTGGACCAAAACTAAGATGATACTCGGTTAGACGATCCGGTCAACTTCCAACATCCCACGGCAATAGTCGAAAATGTTTTTGTGAAGGATGGAACCTTCTACTTTCCAGCCGATTTTTTGTGGTAGTTAACTATGATGCCGACCCTAGAGTCCCTTTGATTTTAGGAAGACCGTTTTTAAGAACGGCAAGAGCCTTGATTGATGTACACGGTGAAGAGATGACCTTAAGACATGATGACCAATCCGTGATTTTCAAAGTAGGTGATACGAAAAATTTCTCCTACAATGCCATGGAATCGGTTAACAAGGTTGACTTTATTGATATAGCATGTGAGGAATATTCTCAAGAGATTTTAGGTTTCTTGGAAGTATTAGCAAATGGAAATTCCACTCCTTACTTTGAACCAATTGTTAATACCACTTCTCCCACCCTCACTCCATTCGGGGTGTGATTTCATTCTTGAAGAATCGAGGCTGAAACTTTCTGTACTTCATATATAGTCAGGGTTGATGATGCCCGAATGTGATCTCGAGAAGGACATTCTTCTTCTTGAAGCTATCCTAAATAGTGAGCCCTTATCACCACTTCCCAACCATGCAAATTATTTTCCTGAAGAACTTAAGATTTGTGAAGCCAAAACTGTGCTTGATGAACCTCCCGAGGTCGAGCTCAAGGACTTACCTCCCCACCTCGAATATGCATTTCTAGAAGGTAACAACAAGTTACCAGTTCTTCAGTTGCTAAAGATTTTGAGTATCGGGAAAAAGCCGCTTCATAAAGGTGTTGCAGTCCCAAAGCGAGCCATCGCTGGAAACTCTTCCGATATCAAGGGATAATTAACCGGAATTTTGTACTCACAAAAATTCTAATGGAGAGGACTAACCACACCGCGTCCAACATCAGAGACGGGTAAACCAAAAATCCCGATGTCATAAAAAAGAAGTTGAAAAACTTCTTAACGTGGATTAATTTACCCTATACTGGATAGTCCCTGGTGAGACCCGGTACACTGTGTAACCAAGTAAAGGTGGTTTTACCTGATTGTTGAGAATGAGAAAAATGGTTGATCCCAAACTCCGATTAGTTACGGGATGGGCGTTCCCCCACCCCCCCCCCCCCCCCCCCCCTAATGATTGACTACCGAAAGTTGAAGGAAGCACCCGGAAAAGACCATTTTCCTTAATTCATGGACCAAATGCTCGAGAGGCTTGCGGGAAACGAATACTATTGTTTTCTCGATGGTTTCTCAGGTTATTTTCAAATACCCATCGACCCAAATGATCAGGAAAAGACCACATTTACTTGCCCATACGGAACCTTTGCCTACCGCCGCATGCCCTTTGGCCTCTGCAATGCACCAGGCACATTCCAGAGATGTATGATGGCAATCTTCCACGACATGATCGAAAAAACGATGGAAGTATTTATGGATGACTTTTCGGTTTTTGGAAGTTCTTTCTCTACATGCCTAACCCATTTGGAAAAGATGCTTAAGCGGTGTGAAGACACCAATTTAGCTCTAAACTGGGAGAAAACAGCACTTTCATGGTTAAGGAAGCATTGTTCTCCGGACATAAAAATCTCCAATCGGGAATTGTGGTCGATCGAGCTAAGATTGACGTTATCGCCAAGTCCTTACCCACTACTTGTAAAGGTGTCCGTAGTTTTCTTGGGCATGCCGGGTTTTATAGAAGATTCATCCAGAATTTCTCAAAAATAGCCCGTCCCATGACCCATTTGCTCGAAAAAGAGACTCCGTTTTATTTCTCCAAAGAGTGTATTGAAGCATTTATCACTCTCAAAAAGAATCTAACAGAGGCTCCGATCCTAATTGCCCCAGACTGGAATGAACCATTTGAACTTATGTGCGATGCAAGCGATTTCGCCTTAGGTGCAGTCTTGGTGGCAAACGTCGTTGAGAAACATTTTAGGCCTATACCACTATGCAAGTAAAACAATAAATGAGGCGGAATCACGCTACACCACGATAGAAAAAGAAATGTTAGCCGTGGTATACGCATTCGAAAAATTCCGATCTTACCTTGTCATGAACAAATAGCACTGTGTATAGGATATTCCGCCACTCAAGTATCTCTTTGATAGAAAGATTCTAAGCGGAGATTGCTATCCGAAGGGGTTTCTGCTCCTTCAAGAGTTTCGAATGTTGATATAAGTTTGACACAAAAGGAGCTGAGAAGCCTAGCGGTGATTGCTTGTTTTTCATCATCTATCACGATTAGAGGATCTCACAAGAATTGAGCCTCGATCCCAAAAGAAATAAATGAAAAGTTTCCTCTTGAAACTCTTAGTTCGATTGTTTCTCTTGATGCTAGTACCCATGGTTTGCTGACCATCGCAAAACATACCTATGCGAAATTTCGTGATCAAAGTGATGTAACACCAGCAGAAAATAGAAAAATTCTTCAAGGACTAAGCATTATTTTCTGGAATGCCCCTATCTGTTTAAATTCTGTGCGGGAACAAGTTATTCGACATTGTGTTTTTGGCAAGGAAGCCCATGACATCCTCTGGCTTTTTTTACCACGATGGTCAACGGCTGGACATCACGGTGCTAACTACACAGCAAGTAAAAGTATTCGATCCGGATTCTTTTGGCCTACAAGTCTATAAAGATGCCCATGAGTTGGTTAAAAACTGCACACTCATGCCAACGATCAAGAAAAGTTTTCAAAACGGGATGAGAGGCCACAAAATTCCATCCAAGTTTGTGAAAATCTTTGTCGTTCTGGGGATGGACTTTATGGGACCATTTCCATCATCCAAAGGCAACAATTTACATCCTCGTGGCGTTTTGATTATTTATCAAAATGGGTTGAAAGCAAAAGCGCTCCCCCCCAATGACGCCCGAGTTTGTTTGTAATTTTCTTTAAATTCTCCTTCGCCAGATCGGTGCCCCTCGTGCAATCATAAGTGATCCCGGAACCCATTTTTGCAGATGGACCAATTTGCAAAGTTCATGCTTAATACGGAGTCTTCATCGTCCTCCTCCACCGCGTATCATCACAAACAAGTGGACAAGTTGAGGTATTACAATCGTGGTTTGAAACGGATATTCTTAAAGGACCAGTGGCGAAAACCGTACCTTTTGGTCAGATAAGCTCGATGATGCTTTATGGGCTTTCCGCACCGCTTACAAAACACCCATTGGGTGTACTCCATATAAGCTGGTTTACGGAAAAGCCTGCCATCTGCCAATTGAGTTAGAACACAAGGCCTACTGGGCCTTAAAACATACAAACTTTGACCTGAAAACCGCTGGTGACCATAGGAAAGTTCAAATGAATGAACTTAATGAGCTCCGTGATGAAGCTTATGAGAACTCTTTGATCTATAAAGAAAAGACAAAGAGGATTCACGACTCCAAGATCAAAAACCGCGTTTTCAACGTCGGCGATCGAGTCCTCCTCTTTAACTCTAGATTAAAGATTTTCTCGGGCAAGCTTAAGACCCGTTGGTCAGGACCATTCACTGTAACCCAAGTTTTTCCATATGGCACTATCGAGTTATCTCAAAACTCGGGGCCGAATTTCAAAGTGAATGGTCATCGTTTAAAGCACTACTTTGGAGGGGACGTACCACAATTGGTAGTCCCGGATCTCCAAACATTCCCTAATGTCCAATAAATTCAGGTGACGGGTCAAGCATAGCGACCTTAAACAAGCGCTTCGTGGGAGGCACCCCATGCTTATCATAGTATTATGTAGAAATGAATAAGTGTTTTCTTGTTGTGTGGAAGCTCGCCTTTTCCATTACCTGTGTTTTGTGTTTGTGTTGATTGTCCAGGATTGCCCGGATTGTGAAGAACTCTCGTGCTTGTATTTTTATCAAGAGTTTCACATCCTCAGCTTCATTTTGGGAATCCAGTATCCAAATCTAATCGACTAACGTTTTATCTTTTGGCACACTTCATAAACGGCCTTAGATTTGCGTAGGTGCCCCTTTCAAAACATCGAGGACGATGTTTAGTTCTAGTATGGGGGGGATCTTCGATTTGATTTTGCCTACAGCCGTTGTTATCACGTAATCCCGTTTCTACCACCAAATTTTTGCAAAAATACCAAAAAAAAAAATAAAAAAAAATTTCAAAAATAAAATAAGTGTTTTGTCACAGTTTCGACTTTCCTAATGGGTAAAATGAGAATAATTTTTGACTCGATCGGGCGTGTTGAGCCCTAGCTAGTTCCTCAATTGTAGGCTAAGCTTTCACGAATTCTATTGCTTAGAATTTTAATAAGGTGAAGAACAAGAAGTGATAGAGTTAAATATAAGTTTATGTGCTAAGCAAAATTCTTCTAAAGCTTATATGAGTAACTTGTGGCTTTTTCTCCCATTAGCTTTTAAATACGCCTAATTTACGTGCTCATTTCAATTCAACTAAGTCAATCGATGTTTTTAGAAAAAGCTTCAAATTTTGTAACTTGATTCTTTAAGCGAAGTTTTTCTGTTCTTAATAATTTGAAAGTTAAAATGCCAAAGAAGCATGAATGAAATATGAATGCAAAAAAATGCATGAATATTAAAATTATGCCAATGAAGCATACATTTGAGTATATGGAGCAAGTAAAAGATGTGTCGTGATATCCCACTCCGCTAACCGCGAGGTGGGGGTTCAAACTAATACATCTTTACTTCTAGGGATTTGGTGTGTTGTGATATCTCACCAGGAAGCGAGGTCTAGGTGAGGGTTCAAACTAAGACACATATCCTTAGCCATATTAGGAAGAAGGTGTTGATGTGATTTCCCTCTACGCTAGCAACGGGGTCGGATTTTCAAACTAAGGAACACCGGTTGTTGGTTGTGATATCCTCCAGGGTGGAGGCCTAGGTAGTGTTCAACTAAGGGCACTCGCCTTTACTTGATTTAAGAACTTTATGATCTATAATGATGAAGATGTTGCAAAAGTTCTACAGTTAAATTTTCGTTCTCTAAAATCAAGTTTCAAGGTTCCTAATAAGTTGTTGCTTTTGAGTCATGATTCATCTGAATTACGGGACTATGGAATATAAAGTGATCTATGGTTGAGTAGAAATGAGTACACACATTTAAATCATATATCCATGTTGGGAGTTAAAAGTTCACAAGTCATAAATATGAGTGCTTAACATTTAGACTTATGTTGACAAATGATCTTGTTTAATTGCTTGGTTTGGATCTAGTGAAAAGTCGGGGACGATGAATTTATCCGTCAGGACATCCGTAGATTATTCTATGGACGTTTCTCATTCTATGATCCCAGTGTTTATAAAATAAAGGAAGTCGATCAGGCAGTCTAGAAAAAGGAAAAAGAAGAATCCAAAAATATTAGGGATAGTTAGTGTACATATCAAAAATGGTGAAAACGGGACTTATCGAAGCTATTTAATTCTTTTGTTTCCCTTGACGAACACTTTGCTACTTTTCAAGGTAATTAGTTGAGGGGGATCGAGATTCTTAGTTTTATTAAGTGTTTACTTCATAACATTGCGTGAGGACACGGCAATACCTTAGTATGGGGGATTTTGGTATGTGCTTAATTACACATACCATTTTCCATTCTAAACGATCTTAAACGTCTAAAAACATGCCAAAAATACATTGTATTTGTATGTTTGCATTTGTATTGTGCAGGAAACGGATATTCAAGAAAAGGAACAAAAAGAAAGCCAAAAGCAAGCAAATCCAAGCACGGAATGGAAAGGACAAAGTCAAAAGTCAAGCCAAGTGAAGAAAATACAACTTGAGGGGCTAAAACTGCCAAACTTCAAGTTGTATTACAAAAGATAAAAAGACAAGGGCCAAAACTGCCAACCGGGCAGAGATTACAATTAAGTTATAAGACTTCAGGGGACCAAACTGCCTACTCCCCCAAAAAGTCTTCTTTCCCGCCCCAAATCCCAGTTACAACTTGTATGTCGCCCCATACCTTCTCCCCTGCAAAACCACTTCTCACCCTAGCCAAAATCATTTCATCCACCCTACTACTTCCCCCCAGCTGTATAAAGTCCATGTTGGCAATCCCTCTCCATTCCCAAAGCATTTCGATGGTTGAGATTGTCTCCAAAGAAGCTCAAAAGAAATCAAAGGCTGGGATTTGCTTTAGACTCTCCTCACACAACAAGCACACTTGTTTTTATCTCTACAAAGAAGCACAAGCTGCAAGACAAAGACTTCGGCTATAAATAGAGCTTTTTGTAAGCCTTTGAGGCATCTTAGTTTTATCTAGTTTTTTGAGTTTTTAAGATAACTTAGCTTATTAACAGTTTTTACTTTCAGCTTTGTAACACTTTCAAGATTAATGCAAGTTTGAAGTTTTTAA